>JANHZU010010701.1:308268-319269 GCA_032468055.1 Acrochordus granulatus | reverse complement strand
TCCCTCCCTTCCTCCCTCCCTCCCTCTCTCCCTCCCTCCCTTCCTTCCTTCCTTCCTTCCATTTATTTGGCTTTGATAAGGGTGAAAATGAGGAGGCTGCATGGTCCATCTGAAACATGATCTGAAAAATAATAGTTTATGATCTATTTCTGCTGAACAAGGAAAGACTGTGTGTATATATAGTCATGTGAAAAAGAAAGACTCTGAGTATTATGGTTTTACATATCAGGACATAGTAAAAAAATCATCTGGTTCTTAGCAGTTCTTAAAAGTAGGTAATTACAACCTCAGATGAACACCAACACATGACATATTACTCCATGTCATCATTTATTTTAGAAAAAGAAAGCCAACATGGAGAAGCCATGTGTGAAAAACTAAGTACACCCTTCCTGCTTCCATAGCTATGAAGAGGCTAAGTAGCAGCCAGGTCTGCTAATCATGTGCCCTTGATCAACTGAACATCAGCAAGTGTGACTACCTCTATAAAACCCAAAGTTTTAGGAGTTTGCTAGTCTCCAGCATTGAGGTGTGTGTTAACACAATGACAAAGAATAAAGACATCAGCAGTGATCTTAGAGAAGCAATGTTTGCTGTCCATAAATCTGGGAAGGTTTATAAGGCCATTTCTAAACAATTTAAAATCCATCATTCTACAGTGAGGAAGATTGTTCACAAGCAGAAAACATTCAAGATCTTCCCAGGAGTGAACATCCTAGCAAATTCACCCCATGGTCAGACCATGCAATGCTCATAAAAACTGCAAAAAATCCAAGAGCTGTGTCTCAGACTCTGCAGTACAGGCCTCAGCATGTGAAATGTTAAAGTTCATGAAGTACAATCTGAAAAAGACTGAACAAATATGGTTTGTTTGGAAGGGTTGCCAGGATAAAACCTCTTCTCTCTAAACAGAACATGGCAGCATGGCTTAGGTTTGCAAAGTTGCATCTGAACTAATCACAAGACTTCTGAAAGACTGTATTTTGGTCAGTTGAGACCAAAGTGGAGATGTTTGGCCAAAATGCACAGTGTCCATTTGGTGAAAACTAAACACAGCATATCAGCACAAACCTCTCATACCAACCATCAAGCATGGTGGTGGAGGAGTGATGATTTGGGTTCGTTTTGCAGCCACAGGACCTGGGCACCTTGCAGTCATTAAGTCAACATAAACTCCTCTGTATCCCAAAGTATTCTAGAGTTAAATGTGAGGCCATCTGTCTGACAGCTAAGCTTGGCCAACATTGAGCCATGCAACAGGACAGTGATTCCAAGCACACCAGCAAATCTACAACAGATGGCTGAAAAAGAAAATACTCAAGGTGTTGTGATGACCCAGTCAAAGTCCAGACCTCACAAGAGTTGTGCATAAACAAATGCCCACACTTCAATGAACTGAAGAAATGTTGTTAAGAAGAATGGACCAAAATTCCTCCACAACCATGTGAGAGACTGATAAAGTCATATAGAAAACAATTACTTCAAGTTATTGTTGCTAAAGGTGGCTCTATAAGCTAATGAATCATAAGGTGCACTTAGTTTGTCGCACTTGGCTTCTCCAGTTCGGCTTTCTATTTGTAAAATAAATTATGACATGGTGTACTATGTCACGTGTTGGTGTTCATCTGAGGTTGTATTTACCTACTTTGAAGAACTGCTAAGGATGATATAATTTTTCCTATGTCCTGATATGTAAAACCATAGAACTCAAAGAGAGTGCACTTTCTTTTTTGTATGACTGTATACAGTATATGAGCCTCAAGAAAGGAAAATTATTAGCCATTTCTTTGTGTAGCATGTCTTCTACAGAAGCGATGACTTTCCTGTGCAAACTGGGTTATCACACACAAAGTATGTAAGAAGCTTTGTCTCAAACTTCATATTTGCTTCAATGAATCAGGGAACTTATTGGTAGACCGATTAAGACACAATTATCGAATATTGTACCTTATATATGAGCAACTATATCCTCAAATGAACAAATTTTCAAGTTATAAATATCACTGAATGTATTATTCAAGAAAAGCCTAATTTTACTCAAAGTTGTAGGATATTATCATATGTTTCCAGTGGGTGACAAGCCAATTTTGAGTGATCTAGAAAAAAACTAATCAGAATTAGACTTGGTTAGTGTATGGATGGAAAACCAGCAGGAAATCCCAGGTTTATAGGAGAACATCTATGTGTATCTCTGCTTCTTCTTGAAGAAAGCAGTATCATTTTACACAGAATACATACAGTAGGTATCAAGAACTGAACTTCTCTTTACCTTTCATACACTAAAATTAGAAAATGTATAATCTGGAGTTCTTCCCTAAATTAATTTGCATGGGCCAAGTTTTTAATTTAAAAATCTCCATGTTCTCAAAGCAAAAGTGGGTCCCAAGAATACATAACTGAATGAATGGAATAATTAACATTCATTGTTTAAAGTTGCCACATAGAGTCATAATCTAGAGGTGCGGTCAACCAGAAATGGCCAGCATGCTGTCAGTTTGATTCGCAGCTCCGCGTGACAGGTGAGCGCCCGTCACTTAGCCTCAGCTTCTGCCCACCCGGCAGTTCGAAAGCATGTAAAAACTGGCGAGTAGATAAATCGGGTACCACTTCGGTGGGAGCTGGCTGGCTTTAGCGGGATGGGCGAGGTGAGCGGAAAGAGGGCGAGCAACGAGAGTCGAGCAGCGAGTCGGAAGCAGCCCACCCTCCTGCCGGGGGCGGAGCAGGAACTGCGGAGATGCCCAGATGCAACATCGCCGGCCAGTGGGGGGGGCGTTAGTTTACACAATTGTATAAATAACTTATCTATGTAAGCCACCAAGAGTCTTTGGAAATTGGCAGCATAGAAATGTGTTAAATAAATACAGACATACATACACACGCGCAATAATATACAAAGAGAAAATGCTTAAAAAGTTGCAAACTGCTACTAAGATAGGAAAGAGCAAATATAGGATGAGAAAAAAACTGAAAGATACTGAAAGACACATGTAATCTTTTCCTCTCTAGTAAAATGGAAATGGATGTTTATATTACATAGGACTGCAAGAATATTCATTGTCCTGGTTCTGGCTACTTATAGGATTGTAATATGTATGCTCTGGAAGGAAGTTATGATGACTGTAAACTATATAATCTGTGACTTGCATACCATTCCTCTGCTAACAGTTTATAACAGCTATGCCTTGTGTTCTGTTTTGTGGTTTCAGGAGCAGAAGGCACAGTGTTCCCTAAATCCATAGAAACTCCTAATGTCAGGGCAGACCCCTTCAAGGAACTAAGGTAAACTCTGACATTTAGTTCTCATGTAATTCAAAGGTACCTTGCTTGAATTGTGCGTTCTGGTGGGTGGTATTTCAACTCCTGAAGAAATTTAGGAATATGAAGTTGCATAGATGCCACTGAATAGCAGAAAAAGAGTTGTACTTCAAGTAAAACTTAATTTTTAAAAGAGCATTGACACATGGGAATTAAAACTCTTATTTTTGGGGACTATGAGATCTCGAGAGTTTTTTGGAAGGAGGCTCCTAAAAAAAGTCTATTTTTGTCAGCAAAGATTGAATATGGCCTCCAGATATCACAGAACGTCAGCAGGGAGAGAAGTGGTGCAATGGTCAAATTACTTTCTACACAGATAAAATAACTTGGTATCTGCATTCATCTGTGACAGCTGTCACTGCCCTGATTTATGTGTTACTGGTAGAATAGCTCCTGTATAATGGAGGAATGAGCGGGCCACAATCTACAAATCATTTCAGTTATTTTTATCCAATTTTTTCCTGCTTCCAGTGCAGCAGTTTTATAACAGCATGTTTTTACTTTTTGGGGTTTCCCACTTTTCAAGATACATAATGAAGTGGCTTTCAGACATAATATTCTGCTTCATTGAAAAGCCCTGACAATCATCTACCCAATATTTTGTATACCCAGCAGTGCTTTCAAACATAGAAGCTTCATTTATTCCCAGCAACTGCAAGCAACTGAGTTCTAACTATAATAATGGCTGATCCAGAATTAATTCATGCCAGTCATTTGTTACATTTCCCTCCTCCAAACACAACTTTTTGAATAGGAGGAATGTCCCTGTATGATATAGTTTGCTCACAAAAAGCAAACATTATTCATTCAGGCCCAGAATTATATGAAAGTGATAGCTAGACTGAACAATGACCATAATGTGTGAGTACTCATTGCTAGATCACTCCTATGGAGAAGTTTCATTACACAAAGGGATTCACAATATGATCAGGTGATGTGGAAACCCTCTTCATTAGTCCTCCCCAACCTGATTGTTGTTGCTGTTCAGTCGCTAAGTCATGTCTGACTTCCACAACCACATGGGCCACAGCATGCCAGGCCTCAAGAATCTTCTCCAACACCACAGTTCAAAGGCATCAATTCTTTGGTGCACAGCCTTCCTTATAGTCCAACTCTCACAGCCATACATTATTACTGGGAAAACCATAGCCTTGACTATGCAGACCTTTGTCAGCAAGGGGATGTCTCTGCTTCTTACCACACTGTCTAGGTTTGCCATAGCTTTCCTCCAAAGGAGCAAGCATCTTTTGATTTCATGGCTGCAGTCACCATCTGCAGTGATCTTGGAGTCCAAGAAGGTGAAATCTTCTTGCTTCCATTTCTTTCCCTTCTATTTGCCAGGAAGTGATGGGACAGGATGTCATTATCTTCGTTTTTTTTTTTAATGTTAAGTTTCAAGCCACCTCTTGCACTTTCCTTTTCACCCTCATCAAGAGGCTTTTTAATTCCTCTTCACTTTCTGCCATTAGACTGGTATCATCTGCATATCTGAGGCTGTTGATATTTCTCCTGACAATCTTAATTCCAGCTGGTGATTCATCCAGCCCGGCATTTTGCATAATGTACTCTGCATATAAGTTAAATAACTAGGATGATAATATACAGCCTTGTCATGCTTCTTTCCCAATTTTGAACCAATCAGTTGTTCCATATCCCATTCTAACTGTTGCTTCTTGACTCACATACAGATTTCTCGGGAGAAAGGTAAAGTAGTCTGGTATTTCCATCTCTTTTTAAGAATTTGCCACAGTTGTTGTGATCCACACAATCAAAAGCTTTAGTGTAATTAATAAAACAGAATGGATTGTGTAGCTTGTAGTATTTTGAGCATAACCTTGTTAGCATATGAAGTGAGCACAATAATCTGAATATTCTTTGGCACTGTCCTTCTTTGGGATTTTAGTTTACTGATTCCCAAGATGTCAGTGTTCAATCTTGCCATCTCATGTTTGATCACATTCAGCTTACCTTGATTCATAGATCTTACATTCCAGGTTCCTATGCAATATTATTCTTTACAGCATTGGATTTTCCTTGCACCTCCAGACACATCCACAGATGAGCATCCTTTTGGTTTTGGCCCATCCACTTCACTCTTTCTCGAGCTATTTTTAATTGACCTCCACTCTTCCCCAGTAGCATATTGGACACCTTCCAACCAGAGGAGCTCATCTTTTGGCATAATATCTTTTATCATTTTGATACTGTCCATGGGGTTTTCTTGGCAAGGATAATGGAGTGGGTTGCCATTTCCTTCTCCAGTGGATCACATTTTGTCAGAATTCTTCACTATGACCTGACCATCTTGGGTAGTCCTGCATGGCATAGCTCATAGCTTCATCTGAGTCATGCAAGCCCCTCCCTGCCACAATAAGGCAGCAATCCAGAGAGGGCCCCAACCTGATGTCCCCAGATATATTAAACCAATTCCAAGAAATCATATCTAGCATATCTGGAGGTAAACCATACTGTACATTATAACTTTTTTACATAAATTGTGAATTACCTAAAGGCTGACCATTTTATGACTTCATATCAACTGCAAAAACCAGTGACAATATATACTTCAGATAATTCATGTGTGAGCAATCATGTCTCACTGAACACTAATTTTCTCTTTGCTTTGCTCTCTTGTATCTTCACTGGATCAATTCCTGAAGTTCTTGTAATTCTTTGATTCACATTGTTTGAGTCAATATCAATATTTTTGGTTTCTTTCATTTTCTCCATCTTTGTTGCTTTTATTGATGTCTTGCATATCGTGCAGAAGAATAAGTTCCAGGTGATTACCTCATCATCACTCTCCACAGAAATTCTATAATCCCTGAATCATTGTTCTTTACAAATGTGGGATCACTTTTTCTGAAATCCAGACATTGTACTGTTCTTGCTATGATAGAATAGCCTCTTAGCTATCATCAGAGGTGCTGAAGGAGCTGGGAGAATTAGAATGAATGAAGAATATTGTTTGCAATAAACTTTTAGAGTGAGTGTCATGGTTGTCATTTAACATGAAAAATAGCATGTCTAAGGCTTCTTTTCAACTTGATCAACATGATTAACCATTGTCCTATCTTAGTTTATGCATTTCTTACTCCAACAAAATTATTTTGCAGCATATATTCATTGCTTGAATACTAAGAGGAAGAATAAAAGAACTGTGGCTAATTTGTCCCAATCAAGAAAATAAGTGGAATAAAGAGATCACAAAAATTTCTAGCACTAACACATCAATAGTGTATTTGCCAGCATATATTGTAATGCATCAAGTGTGCAATTAAACATGTAAGTTATTCCTTCCAATGAAACTGGTGCCATCATTGCTTACTAATCATAATGGCTATATATTATCTCCAATATCAAAGGCTGTCTGCCTCTCAATACCAGCTGCTACAGAATATGAGGAGAACAGTAGTATGAAGATGGTGCTTTCCATCTGTTAGTGGAAGTATATATAGATTCTCTTCAACAACCTCTAAGGCCTGAGATGAATTAAAGAAGAAACTAGGGGAAGGAAGTTTATTCACAGACCCACTTTTTACACAGTGATGATATCCAGTGAGATTATACGCTTAGAATCCTGTTCCCATATTCAACCATTTCTAGATTTGGTCATATTATTTGGTTCCGTTAAATCAGCCATCCCATCCAGTCAGGCAGGGAAGATGTGTTGATGACCCCATCTGCTAAAGAATTCTGGCTGATGGTGTCCAGGAAGAGAGTCTTCTCTGCCAGTTCTTTGATTTTGACCTTTAAACAACTTCATGACAAGGGGCCAGGGTACCCTCTCTGCTGAGGTGAGATTGTCCATATCTTCTGACCTTCTGAAAAACCCTTAAAAGACGCTTGCGATTGGAAGAGAATAGTAATTTGATTAGTTAGCTCCACTGCTAATACTCTGGTGCTCTCTCTTAGCCTTTTATAATAATATCAATTTTTTGTACTTGTTTTTTAAATTAGTGTTATGGATTTAACTGTTTTTAAAATTGTTGTGGTTGTTTTGTATGCCACCTAGAGTCACATTGCATGAGACAGGTGCCATATAAATATGATCAATTGTCAATAAAATAAGGGAAAGCATTCATGCACATGAGTATTCCCAAGAGCAAGGACTTCCCCTGAGCAATCATTAAAGAAAAACAGATTTTATAACTATAACACAAATTATTTATGGAAACATATGATATGCATAGGCTATTTTACGACATCTTCCAATGATATGAAATGAAGGTGTTCCTTCATCAAGTTTCATAGACAAAGAACAGAAGTGGGGGGGAAATAGATTCTCAGTTTTTTACCTCTACTGTGTTACTCCCTTGTCATTAGTAAAGTATGAGATACTAAAAAGTCAGTGCTGCTGAAGTTATACTTCCAAGACTGTATATTACTTTTGCTTTATTGAAACATGAATTCATAGTGGCTACTGATGGGATATGATAAGAGAGTCCATTTGAAGCAAACCCTCATGCTAATTATCTTCATGTCTTTTGTCTCTGAATATACTTGGCATATATTCTCAGTTATTAAAAAACCTCCCCAAATCCCAAGTACTATGTTTCCAGTGCCTTCTGTTCACTCACATAAAATCAATATGTAATAATGTATTTCAGGATGACATTAATAAGTGGGGTTTTTTTCATGTCCACATGAAAAGATTAGAAATTCCTTTAACAACAACTATGAATAGCAAAAGACTGCATGCTGTAGGTGAAAAATAAATGCACTAGAAGCACATCCTGCTTCTTAGCAGGAGAGGGAAACATAAGATAAAGGCAAAAAGAGCAAAAATGTTTTGATCCTGAAAGAGTTTAAAGTGAATAATTTCAGGTAACAGGACAACTGGAAAAGCTGAGATTTATTCACAGATAAGCCTATCACTACAACAGTTTTAAATCTAGAGAGCTAAAAGACTTATTAAAAATAAATTTCATCTTTAATAAAGGACTCACAACTATAACGAATGTTGCAAACCATCTCTGATCTTTCTGCTGCTTATGATATTAGATTTTCTGTTATATTTATTAATAAGCTTATCAGTAGTAAGAATTAAAGGCTTTAGTATAATTTTACTGTCCTGGTGATTAATACTGTTGGCATTTCACATGAAATAAATGCCTTATATTCTTTTAGGCAAGCAAGTAGATCAATACATTCCCTTCCATCAGACAGCATGAAGCAAGTTAATAAGAACAGACCTTCCATTCCTGTCATTGTAACTGGTTGAAAAGTCTCTTTGCAATGTTTTTGCATCAGCCACATAGCTACTTTGTAAAAATAGAGAGTCAAAACCAAGGTTGGTTCATGAACAAGGTTGGTTCAAGTGTTCATGAAATTAATGTCCTGCCGATTGTCTCTGTACCACAACTGTAACATTTTTATGCATATCCCACAGCATAGTGCTCCACCATGCTTCTATGATATTCAAATAAAGACAAATAGGTTGGGAGAAGGGTGACGCCTGTTAGCACTCTCATTATCCATTTACATTTTTCAAACTATAGTCTCTTATATTGTCAAAAGAGAGAGTTCCTCCCACGCCACACATATACTTATATCTTGCTTAGTTAACCTTTTAACTAACGTATTTTTCTTGCTGACAGAAGCAGTCCCATCAACTGCTCTACCTCCAAAAGTGGTATGACCTAATGAGAGAGTCATAATTTAATCTTTAAGCATCAGGACTAATCTCATTTACAGTTATTTATTTTTTCATAATGTACAAATGTACGTAAATGCTTGGAGGGAGGCAGGGAACGATATTTCAAACTATTTTCGCTGTTCTCTACAAACTTTGTCCAGCAAAAAATGCTAGTAGATATAAGCCGTTAAAATAATAGCCAGTGCATATACCATGGAAGGCAGGCTCAGACTCGTGAAAATATTTAATATGTAATTACAAGACTCATCCTTCCCTCAAGAACATACGACCTTCTGCAGATGAAATTTTAAAAGGACATCTGTGGGAAAAATAAGTGGGAAAGGTTCTCAGTTATTCATTGGGAACTCAGCATGCCAGCTGCATTGCTGCTGATTAGGAGGAAATTGGTAAGTGGTAAGTCTTCATGAGGGAGTCTTGTCAGTTATAGAGTACTTTCCGCCGCAGGCTCCTAAGCTCTTTAGGATGTGGGCACAAGCTCTGTAGTAGAGTATAAGAATGTAGTTAAATGTAGCATAAAGGATTTCGTTTCCTTCATGATAAACTCTTTCCTGTCCCCTTCTTTACTTCCTCTTTAAATCATAACTTATTTTGCCTGTTTTTTAAACTTTGTTGCGATGCAATTACCCTGGACAAGTGAGAGTCTTCACAGACATATACTTTAGGTATGTTATGTAAATGTATGTGCACACATTTTGGTCAAGAATCGTAATAAAGATTTCAAAAGGTAAAGGTTTCCCCTGCCAGTTGTGGCCGACTCGGGGGCGATGCTCATCTCCAATTCACAACCAAGGGAGCCAGAGTTTGTCCGAAGATGCTTCCCTGGTCATGTGGCCGGCATGACTATATGCCAAGACATACAGAGCTCAGTTACCTCTCCCACCAAATGTGGTATCTATTTACTGCTTGCATTTTTACATGCTTTCAAACTGCTAGGTTGGTAGGAGCTGGGCAAGTAATGGGAGTGCACCCCATTACACAGTAGCGCTTGGGTCTTGAACTGCCAAGCTGCTGGCCTTCTAGCCAACAAGCATGGCGTCTCAACTGCTAGGTCACCATGCCCCCTAATAAAGGTTTACCTACCTACTTTTAGGATAATGGAAGTCAGCTATGGTAAATAACAACAAATATGTATGGATTCTGAAATCTGGATTCTAGCTCTTAAAATGTTTGGTGATAGCAAAGCCTGTTAATATAATGCCCTCATTATTTAGGGATAAAGGAGCGATGTGATTATTACTGTAAAATATTACTCTACCTGAGACCGTTCTTCTAAGACTTTAGGAAGCTACAGCTGATAAAATGTGGTGGCCTTAGGCAGGGATAGGTGTATCCCAATACACTCAAGTGATTCTATTTCTTCAGAAGCTGCAATGATTGCTGGCTTCCAGATCTGATTTAAAGCACTGGTTGTCACCTCAAGCCAGTATATGGCTCTGAACCAGATTATGTGTGGGAATACCTTCTCCCGTATTCATCCTCTTCTCAATGAGGTTGAATCGGGTTAATTCTCTCCAGGTCCTATCTGTACAAGAATGTTCAGTTACAGTTAGTGAATGCAGTTGAAACTAATCAGCTGTTCTGTATGTTATTTATTTGTATTCTGTCTTTATTATTTTATAAACAACTCAAGGTGGTGAACATATTTAACACACCTTCCTCCTATTTTTCCACAACTACTCTGTGAGTGAGTTAGACAGAAAGAGATTGAGTGGCCCAGTTTGAACCAGCTGGCTTTCATGGCTAAGGAGGACTAGAACTCAAAACCTCTTGGTTTCTAGCCTGTTGCCTCAACCACTAGACCAAACTGGTCTCCACAGATAATTAGATTTCACACTACCTGAAGTTTCCAAACTATCTTCAAAGATATTGAGCAATTTTTAGCAGAAACATAGCATCTTCAAATTGGAAAACACCATTTAAGCCATTCTGCTCAGATGTCTCGATATAATTAAAACAAATGTAATCAGTTTCATTCGATTTAATCAAGGTGAATTGCAAGATCTGTTTTCTCTAGATAAGGTTGTACC
>JANHZU010010701.1:238995-249978 GCA_032468055.1 Acrochordus granulatus | reverse complement strand
TCTTGTTTTGACTGACTGTATAGAGCTTCTCCATCTTTGGCTGCAAAGAATATAATCAATCTGATTTCGATATTGACTATCTGGTGATGTCCATGTGTAGAGTCACTTCTTGGGTTGTTGGAAAAGTGTATTTGTTATGACCAGTGTATTCTCTTGACAAAGTTAAGCCTTTGCCTGTTAGCCTTTGCCGTGCTATATTTTGTATTCCAAGGCCAAACTTATTCCAGTTATCTTTTGACTTCCTACTTTAACATTTAAATTCCCTATGATGAAAAGGACATCCTTTTTTAGCCTTAGTTCCAGAAGGTGTGGTAGGCTTTCATAGAACCAGTCAACTTCAGCCTCTTTGGCATTAGTGGTTGGGGCATAGGCTTGGATTACTGTTATGTTGAGTGGTTTGCCTTGGATTTGAACTGAGATCACTCTGTCATTTTTGAAGTTGTATCCTAGTATTGCTTTTCTCAGTCTTTTATTGTTATGATAGCTACTCCATTTCTTCTAAGGGATTCTTGCCCATAGAAGTAGATATAGTGGTCATCTGAATTAAATTCACCCATTCCTATTAATTTTAGTTGACTGATTCCCAAGATGCCAGTGGTCAATCTTGCCATTTCATGTTTGATCACATCCAGCTTGCCTTGATTCATAGATCATACATTCTGGGTTCTTATGCTATATTGTTCTTTACAGCACCGGACTTTCCTTTCACCACCAGACACATCTCCAGCTGAGCGTCATTGGGCTTTGGCCCAGCCACTTCATTATTTCTGAGCTACTTGTAATTGCTCTCCACTCCTCCCAGTAGCATATTGGACACCTTCTGACCTGAGGGGCTCATCTTCCAGAATCACATCTTTTAGCTTTTTGATACTGTCCATGGGTTTTGTTTTTGTTTTGGCAAGGATACTTGAATGGGTTACCATTTCATTCTCCAGTAGTTCTTTAGCCTATTTTTCACCAGATATCCAGGAACTCCAACATCTAGCACAGTCCTTTTTGTGCTGGGTATCGACTGAGCAGGTATGGGTTTCTGTAAATTACATCTACCATATTTTTTATGGGAGGAAGACACTCTTTGTCTGGCTCCTCTGATGAGATCTGTCCAATATGGTTGAACCTCTGGCATAGCTCTCATTTTCCTCAGAGCACACAAGCCCTATCAAGATATTGCCTCACTGGATATATATATACATAAACATATACATATATGTATTCATATACATGCACACATACACATATAAAAGTACAGTAAAATATATTATTTTAAAATAAAACACAACCTTAACTTTGTTCCCAAGACAGAAGGCAGACTATTTGAGGTATATAGGGCTATAAATTTTTTATCTTGAATTCTGAAATGAATAATTAATCACTAAAACACGTTCTCAGCACCTACTGTACATTAACCATTTTATCAATTTCACATCTGACATTTCAGGAGGTGCACTCTCAATACATACACATTCAAATTATACCATTCCATATCTGTAGCAAGGAACCCAGTGACTACTGTTATTATATTAATCCAGGGGCTTTCATGGAGAAGAGGAGGGGAAGTGGATTGGGACTGAATGAAATAGAAGAGCAGTGGGGATGGTGATAAGTCAATTTGACAGCTATAGACTCTTTTTCCTTCTCCAATTGCAACTTATTTTGAGAAAGCCTTTGAGATGAAGTCAAAAGCTTAACAACATCAAAAATTAAAGTCCAGATGACAAGATTTAGAAGCCTCCAAATATATTTTATTCCCTGGATGGTTGAAGATTTTTGCAATGTTTGGTCAAATAAGCTGCCCAAACATAAAATGTTAATTTTGTAGATAAAAGTTGCTGGATTTTTCCAAGGTAGTAGAGATGGGAAACATTAAACTGAAAATAATGTAATATTCAAA
The DNA here is from genome assembly GCA_032468055.1 of Acrochordus granulatus. NCBI lineage: Eukaryota > Metazoa > Chordata > Lepidosauria > Squamata > Acrochordidae > Acrochordus > Acrochordus granulatus. Next base: position 248,087 of record JANHZU010010701.1, on the reverse strand, counting down.
TTGGGAGTTGGATGGGAATTGTGGCCACTCTTGTTTTTGCTGACCAAATCTTTGTATTCTGTCTTTGACAGCTTGACCTGCTGAAAAGGTCTCTTTTTTCACTTAATTCCTTCCCACTTCATTAATTAAAATATGAGTTTGAAATCAAATGGGGGAAGAAAAACAAAAACTGAATCGCAAGTTGCAAGTTGGTTACTGTTTTGTCTTAGTAGGACCATATTATGTTTACATTTATAATTCAACATTTGTCAGCAACTTCCTGGTTCTCCCACCCCCAGAAACAGTTTTCATTCCTCCCTTGGAAGGCCTTTGTTTTCATCTCACAAGAATATACAGTGGTGTAATTGCAAAATGCCAACTGTTTTGCAAAGCTGGAATGTGTTGGCACCATCTGCTTTTTCTCAGAGAAGAATGGTGGGGGTGGAATTTTCAAATATTCCTCATACATAATTTTAAAAACCCTATCATCTGGTGCAGTGATTTATCAAGCAAAAGCAAAATCTCGTTGATACTAAGATAAGTCATGAGGTTTGCCTGAAAAGCTGCAAATTCTTCCAGCCATCAACTGTATTCAAAGTTTTTGAATATTAACTGGTATAAGTGATAGCCAAAAGCATTGTCACATAACATTGTTTTCCATTCTGTAATCCCTGCAAATTGTATTGAAGCTGTCTTCACCACTACAGGCTTCAGAACAGGAGGGGATAGAGGGTAGATACAGCAAAAATCCCTTGCAACCCATACTCCATTCCCAAAAGAAGAAAAACATTGTGCTCTGCCTCAAGAATATTTTTCAGAACATACTGAAAAGCCACTTTAAAAACAATCTGTTGAGATGCTGTAAAGAGATAGCTCAAATCCAGCAAGTTGCCATTCCTCTGTTGTATATAAAGGCCATTGCTAGTTACTGATGTAACAACAGACTGGTGTTACAACCATGCATTTTTCCAGTTACTATAGCTATGCCTGTAGGTTATTGCAATGATTGGAATTGTGGATGGAGAAGATACATTCTTAATAATGACTACAGGTAGGCACTAGGAGCTGGACATTAAAGGTTCCCTAAGAGATTAGTGAAAGTATCAAAAACCCCTTCTGTCTGCACTTTAACATAGCCAGTATTAGGCCCTGACCAAAAGACAACAGGCGGAGCTAGAGATGGCAGAGTTGAAGATGCTGCAATTCTCGTTGGTGTAAAGTTGGACAAGATTAGAAATTAGCATATTAGAAGGACAGCACAGTTAGGAAGGTTTGGCGATGAAGTGAGAGAAGCAAGACTCAGATGGTTTGGGAATGTGTTGTGGAAGGATGAAGGGTATATCGGGAAGAGATTGTTGAGGGTGGAGCCACCAGGCAGAAGGAGAAAAGGAAGGCCTCACGGATGCTGTGAGAGAGGATATGCAGGAAGTCGGTGTGACTGAGGAGGATTCTGCGATCCTTGATGGGAGCAGCTGGAGGAGGAGGAGGAGGAAGCAGCAGCAGCATGCATTATATGAGTTCGATGAAGAATTTATCCTGGCTTTGGAACTATATGCTCTTAGCTTTTATAATTGAGGGGAGACCTGGATTTCAATTTTTTCTCCATACTCCTGTACAATTGACTCATTGCAAACACAATCTGGAAGATCAGTCATTCCAAAAGAGTGAATCCAATGCCTCATAAGAGCAACAAAAAGGTATTTGTATTCTGAAAAAAAATTACAGATTTCAAGAGCAAAAAATAGTTTCTACTTTTTAGTATATTTTCCTGGTATTCTGGCTAATGCTCTAAGATATCATTTTATATATTTTTTCCAGCTAGAAGTTTCACTCAAGGATGTGAATTAAAAGATTTAAAGTTTCTGGAATCCCCATAAGCTTTCTGAACATGACTCAATAATTGCAGATGTTGCGATTACCTCATCAGTTGGTTCCCACTGTGTTCCCAGATTTGTAATGGTTGGTCCTTTCTTAGAGTAAATAATAAAGTATAAGAGCTTGGGAGTTCACTCTTTCTCAGTCAAAATGGATAAACAGTTGGATAAACCAAATCCTGATAAAACTCAAACAGCTAGATTTTTTCCATTCATTTAAATTGTCCCATTGGGGAAACTCACAAGCACAATGTCTCTAACAGAGAACAATCTTGAAGCATAGCTTTTATGCTTAAGGAGTTATTGATTGAGCTCCCCTACATATTTACTTAATGAACCATAAAGAGATTTACAACAGTACTTTACCACTGTATGTTGTTTCCAAGGAATACTGAACACTTTATATGGATGTTTACATTTTTCATGTCAAAGGAAACAAAGAAAACTAAAATATCCAATAGCTATTATTAAATGGAGTATTTTAACCATAGTTTCATTCATAGTATCACATGGTTATCTGGATTGATTTCAAGGCAATATCAAGACATATAACTTTGAATGAATGCTTTTGATGGTTAAAAAAAGAATGTGTGTGGCTCACCAAACAGAGATAGATGCTAAGGGATGTACCCATTGGAGACATTTTATGTATGTATGTATTAAATTTCTATGCTGCACATATCATTGTCAAATGACTCTGGGCGGCAAACAACGTAGGCCAAAGTAAGTGAATTCATCACAATAGATGGCACTGATTGGTTAACATTAGAGTTTCTAGTTTATCCAACATGAATGTTACGCTGCTGAATTGATATACTGTATCATTCAAATGTAAGAAAAATCCCCCCACAATTTACATAGAAAATATACTTGATTGCTCCTTTAAAAGGAACTAAATGACAACCCATATTTTATATCCATAGTTCCATCTGATGCGTGCTAACCCAGTGATACAATTACAGTCTTAACCCAGACCACTCCCAGGTCAACAGATACCAGAAAATAGTACTGGAATCAACAACTAAGACAATATGCCTCATTACCACTTCTTTCCTTAATAGTAAATTAAGCCCCTCCATTCATTGAAATAGGAGTCCTCCCCCTATTAAAAGAGGCTCATTATTTGAGATAAATAAAATTAAAACAGTGCAAGAAAATGTCAGATTAATGTATATTTTGCATCTGGACAAAATGTAACATAATATTCATACAAGAAGAAACTTGTGGGACATATTGCTTTCATAGAAGATAGAAGCTCAGGGTTGAACTGTGGAGTCCTTGATGCTCTCTGAGCTTGATTGTTTTCTTGCAGATGTTTCACCCTACATATTACTTTTAGTTGTGACAGCACTTTTTTTAAAAATATAGGACATGACACTCCTTTTCACGAAATGCAGATTTCCTTGACTTCCAACCAGTATTTTTATTTTATCTGTGGCTACTTCCTGTTGCTTCAAGCCAGGATTAGTTTTGTAAAGTTGTTTCTCAGGAGGGTGATCATGAGAGAGAGATCGATCAAATGATTTTGCTGAACATCCATTAGTTAAAAAGTTATAGTATTGTGGGATATGCATACAATGTCACCGTCCTGTTCATAGGAGCTTCACTCCACTCCATATGGTACTAGCTAATCTTTCAAATGGTTGAAAGAGTGTTTGAAGTTGTCGTAAGCATATTTTGCTTGTAAAACTGTACGCCTACATCTTTTTTAAAAAAAAGATACTGGAACTGAGATTCGGAAGAATTAGCATCCAAGCAGCTTCTGCTTCTCCATTCTATTTTTAATCAAACATGCACCTTATATTTGCTCCAGAGCTCCAACTAAATAAACTGGGTCTCAGTCTGTTCTTTTTCTAAATTTCTCCAAGATGCAACTGACTCAATTGCTTCTTTTACACCTATCAAGCTTTTGCTTATTGACATATAACCCAGACAAGACATGCTTTTCCTGGCCACAGTCCGAAATATAAGGTGGGGAAGGTTCCATAATGGAGAAACCTGCAGCATCCCAGGACCATCAATATTTGCTAATGTTAGGGGAAAGCTGAGTCATTTAAGGAAATAAGACATTCTCCCTTTTAAATATTGCCCCAAATCCAAAAAACAAGCTAAAGTGGGCCATACTGGAGTTGGATGAAATCAAGGGTAAGAATGGGAGTTTCTTCGCAGAGAACGCTGGCTCTTGTTTTTCCCTTAAATTATCATCCTCCGTTCAGAAAAAAAGATTTAAAACATCAGCCTTGTCCATTCTGATGCCTTCTAAAGCCCTCAGAAATGTCAGGAATCTAATCTATTTTGATCTAATCCATTTCAGCTGTGTCCTATCCCTAATCCAGATCAAAGCAAATCTCCCTACTGTAATATGCTAAAACCACTTTGGTCTATTCCAGCTTTTTTAACATTTCCCTTTGCAAATTCAGCAATAATCAGGATATTTCAGCATGCAATTGAGCAATGTTGAGAATGTTTTCACCAACATTCCACTATAGTAAGATGAGTCAAACATTTCAGATAAAATAACTACATAGAAATAAGAGTACATTAAAATTTGTTATTACTTTATTTAAAAATACCTTCAATTAAATCTTAGTGGAACAATATACATATAACCTGGTTTTTGAAACCAATCCACCAGAAAAGAACTTAAAGAACATTTCTCTTTCAACATCAATAATGAGCCAGATGTTTAAAAAACAGAGTATCAAAGCTTAAATTCTGTAGCTGATTTGGTTGTTGATAGCAGAATTAATTAATTTAGTTAATTAGTTGATAGCAGAATTTAATTAATTAGCAGAATATTAATTTTTACTTAGCATTGATTGCAGCTTCTACAAGACTGCTGCAATATCACTTCACTATTCACTTTTTCTGTTTTGTATGTTATTGTTTCACAATGACTTTCACAAGCTCTGAAGGAAAAATTTCACTTTAATATTATTTAAAGCATGGTTGGTAACATTAACCTTCCTAATCTAGTGCTGCTTTCAGCCTCTCTGATTTGAAATTCTGGGAGCAAAAAGGCACCCAGATAGGGAAGGCAAAGTAATCTTAATCGTACCGATGAATCTTAAAATCTTTTGTGGGGGAATGCAAGGCAAAGGAAGCTGCTATAAGGAAGGCAAGGTTAGAATTTTAAAAGATTTCCACATCAGTTATGGTGAATTATTTGCAATTAAGTCACATTTATGAGCTGTTAAATGCTGTTAAGGTTGCAAAGCCTTATAAAGTAAGCCCCCATTGCACATTAAAGGGCTGCCTTGCTATTTTTCCCCTCAGCATAAAAACTAATTAGTTGAAAAGCACATTGCCCAAGCTGGACAGCCATTTGTGCAGTAGGCAGTGAGCTGAAAAAAATTATGATATGCACGTTACAGAGCTTTTGGCTTTTGCGTTGCACTCACGAGGCTCCCTTTTTATCAGTGTCAGCTGTCATTTCCTTAGATCCAAACAATGGTTTCATGTTCATAACTTCACCTGGTTTTTCCCTCCCTTCCTCAACTGCCTTTATAAAAAACATTTAGGTGGAAGTTAGAGATAACTTAATTGCACCCCCTGATCAGTGAAAAGGAGTCAAAAGCAAAACTGGTAATGTCAGTTTGAATTCAGGTTTAGATGTACCTTAAAGTAGCCATGCAGATAAACTACCAATGTTTTCTATCACCAAACAAGATATCAACCTGTAATAAGGATTAGATGTACTCCAAACAAACAGATAAAATATTTGGTGTTTTCTACCAACCAACAAGGTAGCAAGCTGGATCTCCCACAGGCCAGCTATGTGCAAACTCAGGCAGGACTTTTAGAAGTAAAAAATCCTTTTTGCCTGCATTTTAAGCAACTATAGTACAGTCAAAGACTTGGCACAGGTCAAGACCATGAATCCAAGGGACAAGACAAGAGACACAGCTGAGATTTGAAAAGATATTCTCAGCATTTTCACTCAGGGAGGGAGGCCAATAAATAAACCAAGAGTCTACCCTTTTGCTGGCCTGCTTTTCAGCCAATCTATCTCATTTGGGGACTGTTGTCCCCAAAAATGAATTTTTAGCTTGGTGTTGAAGCCAAAAGACATCCAAACACGAGGTGTGGAATCTTAGATACTTTTATTAAGGTACCAAAACAAAAGGACTCCAAGCCTTAAAAGAAGCTGGAGCCCTGAGCATAAGTTATCAGTGATTTTTATAAGAAAATACACACCCACATTTGCAGCTTCAACTCCTCCCACAATGTGTAGCAATAATTAGCCATCTGTGTTTCTACATCCTAAGTTTCTACATTCCTTAATTTTCAAAGCTGTAATGTCCTCCCTTATCTCCTACCAGTCACTCCCTCTTTCTTGGCTCTTCTAACCACACATCTCTAACATGCAAGCCATCTAACTTTCTAAAGTTAGTTATGCTGTAAGTTACATTTGTAAAAGTAATTATTTTGCTTACCATTCCATCAGATGGTCATCACGCTCACATTTCTCAAAGTGTCAATAACCAGGTAACTCCAGACATGACCCTTCAGGACTTACCTCTCTGCTGTTGTATCTTTAAACCATGTATCTGCTTGGGGCTGGATGTCTGGACTTCGGAGTCTGAGGAACTGTGGTACATCCAAGAGGGTTGCTGAATCTACCTCAGCCAGAATGGAGTCATTGGCTTCCACACTGCTAGAATCACCTCCTCCCCAACTATTATCTCTAGATGTTCCTGGCTCTACTTCCTCTCCTGCTCTTTCTCCTCCTCAGAAGAAAATCTAGCAGGGCCATAACATGATGAAAGTTAGTCAACATGACACTTTTTCTCAGTAAAGTAATTGCAACCAAGCTCTGTTCTGCAGGGCAATTTTGGTTTGGACTGTGGGAAAGAAAAGAAAGTCATATGTCTGTTGGATGCCTTGTCAGAATATTCACTTATATAGAATGTCAGGTTCATTCTGCACATCACGTTAGCACTCTTTGGAAATGATTTTTAAAAAGAGATCTAGGGCTTATTTGTTGCTCACAAAACTAAGGCCGAAAATAGTATGAATGGTAGGAGAACTTTTCTATGCAATTCCTACTGGATCACTCAGCTTGATGATGGCTTTAACAGTATTTCCCACTCTTCAAAATATTATTACAAGGTGTGCATTTCAGAATAAGCATATATCTTCTTCCCTTTGCATGTGTTTAAACTCCTGAACTTAAATACAACTTTGTAATATGTCAAAAAATGTAATTTCAGGCATTGCAGCAGTAACCTTGGGCAAAATAAGGAATGATCCTTGTGTGAAGAAGGGGAGCAGCCTAGAGTCATCATGCATGACCAAATGAAGGAAGAGCACCATTAGATTATATGCCAAGATCAGAAATTTAGGCAGTAAAAGGAGAAATTCTTGTAACCTTGAAACATCCATTAAAGCTGTAGAATGGAGACAACTTTCTTTTACTCCTTTCCTTTCAAATCCAACATTAATTTCTCCAAATAAAAAAAGAAAAGAAGAAAGGAAGAGAAAGGAAGGAAAGAGTTATTTTGTTTTTCTTTTACTGAGAAGCTTACAGAAATTTAGGCATGGCTTCTGACTCTCAACAAGCAGGAACAATGGCTGGCCTGACAGCAATAGAAGCAGTTCTACATAGGCAGAGTGGAGTGAAAGGTTTACAAGTTATATGCTACAGTGCTACAATTGGTGCAACAGATTCAGGCTGTTCCAGGGACATCAGCTTAACTGTTCCAGTTCCTATGTTAGGCCAAAGTTTACAGACAATAATTCAGAGGAGCCTGAGAGGTTTGCCAGAGAAGGAGATAAGATGAGGACATTTATTGCTCAATGTGATTTATTTATTGCCACCTGCCCTAGGGAATTTCCAACTTACCAGGATAGAGTTTCTTCATTTTAAGCCTACTAACAGGAGGCATGGTGGTGCAGGCGGTTAAGAGCTCAGCTTGCTGGCTGGAAAGTCAGCCGGCCGAGTTCAGGACCCAGCACTGCCATGCAGTCGGACAAGCTCCTGCTGTTCTGCCTCAGATCCTGCCCACCTAGTAGTTCGAAAGCACACAAGTATGAGTAGATGAATAGGTACCGCCCCTTCCAGTGGGAAGGTAACAGTGTCCATGAGCCTTTGGCATCTAGTCATGCCGGCTATATGACCATGGAGGCATCCTTGGACAAACTGCTCCTCGGGGCTGCTCCTCGGCCAGCGCTGTCTGGGCAGCCCTGTTGGATTGGGAGGATCTGCTGCTGCTCATGGACAAAATCGCCTTTTCCCTTTTCCCTCAGCAATGCCTTTCCAGGGGTCTTTCCCGGGTGGTTTGGAAATGCTTCTTAACATAGCCTGCCTCCATGCTATGAGAGGGGAGATGGGCAGAAGGGGGATGGTCTGGATGGTGCCATGCAAGGAGGGGTGTGTGTGACAGGGAAGATGGAGGGTCAATCTTCCCTCACTTTGAAAAGAGTCCTGGCTGGCGTGAGGGAGATGAGAGGGAGGAGAGGAGGGAGCGATTGCTTTGAAGGAGAATATGGAATCTGAATCTCGGGAGTCTTTCTCTTGAATGACTTTCACTTAATTTATGCTTTTTATGCAGTGAGAGAGAAGAACCATTGCCTCCGTTGTGAGATTTCCTACATGAGGTGCTTGTCTTGAAAGTTTTCACTCATTAACCAAATTAAATTTTATTAAAAATTTTTACTCATCTTTTGGATACCTCTTGAACTGAGGTGCTCTCAATCCGAGGTTCCACTGTATATCAGCTCTGCATACTAATTGATTCATGCCTAGAAGAGATACAGAGCACTTTTGGCTGAAGAAAGCTCCAAGCACCTCTGCCTAGCCAGGCTAATTGCCCTCCCCTAATGTCAGAGGAGAGAAGCCTATGCAGATTGGGGCTGTCAAAAAATGCTTCAGCACCAAGTGAGAGACAGAGACATAAGAATTTGCTGCTTTGTTTTCATTGCAGTGCCTAGGGCAAATGGTGAGAAGCTACCCAGCAAGAACTTACAACAAAGAGATCGCAGCCCACAGAGGTGAGGCTGGAGGCAGATGCCAAGCTCTGAGTGCAATCAACCAAGGAAACAACTGCAGTACCCCTTCCCAGAGCTCATGGAGGGGCTATCCAGACAGTAAGCAGAGATCATTTGGCAAAGCAAGGGACCTTGTTAACAATTCCTATAATGTTGATTATTCCCCACAGAGGTGAGAAAAGGGTGAAGGCTCTAGTAGATTTGGGAGCAGCTGTGCAAGCTTCATAGATTCATCCACAGACAAAGCCC
>JANHZU010010701.1:218033-228154 GCA_032468055.1 Acrochordus granulatus | reverse complement strand
TCACCACATCCATAGTACATCAAATTTGATCTCCCAAAATTCTGCTTTATTATTGTATATTTGTGTTTGTTGATTAAATTCTGTGCTGCTCTGAGTCATTTTTTAATTGCCTACAATTTATAGGAACAGTGCGCCCTATTTTATATAAAGTAAAACTATAGAGAAACTATACAGAGGACTTTCAGAAAATTAAGCAAGTTTTGTTGTCTTTTTGTTTTTTGTGGGTTTTTCCTTATCTTCAAGGTATAATCTTATGATCAATATCATTGTTCTTGTTCTCACTTATATGATAGGAAAATGGCAATAAACAAAATTATCAATAGGCTGTTTTGGAAAGTTGAACTACAGGAAAATAGTGGCACCCACTGGCCAAAATATAGAGTATTTCTTAGGCAGTAAAACAATGCAATATTTCTTAAACATTTAATAATCTGCTGCTTTGAACTGGCAACACTACAGAGATTTGAACAAATGGAATTAATGCTATACAAAAATACACATACACAATAAACATATACAGTACTTGTTTTGAATTACCATAGATCTAATTGTTGTTCTACAGAATAAACTAGGTGGGTTTTGTTTTATTTTTGCAAGCAACTTAAATATCAGAGAAGGAAAGGGTATCATCTCATTGTAAATACATTTTAGGATAAGAACTAAAATACTTCTGATCATGCTCTTCAATTGGAATAAACCTCATCATCTCTACCTCACATTGTTTTATATCCATTTTACACTTCCCCAAAAGGCTCAGTGGAGATCTGGCCTTTATTTCTTTAAAAAGATGAATTATAAAGATACAGCTGTCCAAAACTGTTAGTATCCTTTTCACAATCATACAAACTGAGCAGAGCACTAGTCAGATTATTAGTCCCACATCAGATCCTTAAATCCAAAATGCCTCCCCATTTTACTTCAATTCGCTTGGCTGCCCTTGGTCTATTTTTCATTTCAGGCTTAAATTGTCTTTTGCTTTTTCTCATAAACATGCAGAAATGTCACTGGAAATAAGAAGTTTACTTTGCTTAGACTGCTATTATTCTTTTTCATACATTCCAAGCAGTGCAAGACACCTTCTTTTAGCAATTCCATGGAAAAGCAACATGTTCAGTATTTATAAACCACTAATCATTCTCTCCCATAATCTTACTTTGTTTAAAACTTCAAAGCAAATCCATGTAACAGACCTAGGTACATTAATTAATCATAATTCCTTAATCTTTTTTTATACGAGGAACTAGAAGCATGTTACTTTAACATGCTTCTAGTTCCTTGTAAAAAAAAATAATAAATTACATGCACTCTGGTAAAATACAAAGGATTCTTTTCCCAGAACCATGCATGCAGATTTGTAATATAATCCCCAAAATCTTTAAAAAAACTGACTGTTCTCATAGATATCGGGCTGGTACTTTGGCTGTACTGTATTAATGTTATCATAATGTCTATTAAAAAATATTTGGTATGGTTTTAATATATTGTTACCTGCCCAGAGTTACAGAAGCAAAGTGGGTAAGTAGTATGTGTAAATGTGCTGGGTCAATGTTCTTCAACATGGTTATACTATAATTAGAGTTTGTGTTTTATCACAGTTCAAAATCATGACAATAGTTCTATTCATGTTTAAGCAACCACAAAAAAATAAGAGGCCCTGACTTTCACACCTAAAAAGTACCCTTGTCGGGCTGCTGTAACTGCTTAAAACTAAAGCAGCAATCCAATCTAATAGAAAGGAAATACAATTTTTCTTCAACTCTTTGAAATACTACTTTGACTTAAATCTGGTTTCAGATCATTCTTCTTTCAGCTGCATCCTACATCCTCTTATCAACAACTCCTGTGTATTAATCTGGGGAGAATATTATACATTAGTTCAGACTGATTTGTTCTCTCCCTGTAGGAATCAGGGCTATAATCAATTTTTCCCTGCAGTCATCCTTAAAGAATATTCATCTCTAAATTGATATTTGCTACAAACCATTTTTAAGCAAACAATTTATGCATAGAAATCCCATACACAGCTTCCAAAAGGTCAACACAATGTTCTTTTGGAAGCTGTATGTCTTACCATGTCAGAAAAGCAGAAGACTAACTGCAGAGAAAGTAAGTATTAAGATGTCATCAAGAAACTTGACTCCCGTCCAGGAAACTTGGATTTCATAATTCTTTGATCTTCCAAAAAGAAAGATAGACCAGGCCAGAGGAGGCACACAACACCTGTGGATTCCTATCCATCCTCCAGAATGCATACTTGTACCTACCAGAAAGTTTTTTTCCTTTTTCCTTCTTTTCCATCCACTGGAGATCATAGGAAATGCTGTCAGTAAGGAAGCTAATATCAGCTGACACCTATCTCTTTTCGTAACCTTATATCAAGCTAAAAGAACCCCATCTGTATTTAAAACAATATCCAATATAAGCTTCCTTACCAGTAGCACTTCTTGGATTGCCCATGACTACATAAGGCCACTGTTTCTGCTACTGTGAAAAAATATACCAAAAACTCAACTAAAGTGTGTTAGTAAAAACTTATTAGGAACATAATATAAAAATGGATGAATAAGAAATAATAATAGAGAGAAAACTAATTATATCCCCTTGTTCATGCAAATCTTGATCTGTAATATTTGTTAAAAGTCACAGCTATTGTTATTCATAGCAGTACCTCAGTTGTCTAAAAACCACAACTGAAGAATGTTTTGTTTGTTCTTTGTTTTTCAGTCACATCTCTCAGCTCAATTATCATTTCATTAATATGTCATGCATTTGAGGCGGTGTATATAAAATTTTCCCCATTAGGCTGTTCAGGGGTGGAGGGAGAGGAATTCAAGAATTCTCTTTTCTAATAGCCTTTAGAGCACATATTCAGTGAGACTTCCTTCATCAGTTAAAATAATGTGCTGTTCTGAAACCTTAATTAACTATATTCATATAGCAGATCAATTTCATTGTAAAATATAATATTTAATGTTCACCTGCTTTTCCATGACTGAAACAAATGAAACAGGTTCTTTTTAATTTTTCCATTAGTTTCCAGTTAATTGGAATCATGATGGCAAGTGAGAGAAGAAATATGTTTGATGACCCCACCTGAAAAGAAAAATTGCTTTTTAAGTCTCCTCCATTTCTACCCAAATTTCTCTCACTAGCACACATATTTTCTCCCATCTGAATTGAAACCATCAGAACTGGAAACCATCAGAATTGATAGACTGATTCACTGATTCATTAATTCATTTATTAGCATAGCCACAGTTACGTGAATAAAGATTTTCAAAATGATCAGTACCTAGGTATGAACATTTCTTTCTTCAACTTTACCCCAAGCTGAATATTGACAAGGACTTCCATACAAAAACTTTTTCAAAATTTTGCTGAAAAGAAAAGGAAGGAAAGGAAGTATGCAGGAAGAGCTTTTCAGATTCAGATACTTTATTAGCTAAGCAAGATTAGACATGCAAGGAATTTAACTCCAGTATAGCAGCTCTCAGTATATTTGCAAGACAACAGTAAATAAAATAATAACATAAACAAATAAATGAAATTATGTATTCAAAAGTAAAGTGTGCATCGAAAGTATGCAATGCAACCAGTAGAAAAGAAATATATTAAAGTGTAGAATTAAACTGTAACAATAAAGTATAGAATTTTCAAGCACCTGCACCAGCCTTGCAAGTAGCATCATTCATGAACAGGGGAGCAAGGGGGACATATAATGAAACCAGCATCATGCCATCATGGCACAAACTCTATCCCTTTGGGGCATGCATTGTGACACTGCACAGGGCTTGTGGCCTTATGCTGCTGCTTTAATCATTCTGATGAAAGTACTCAATCCTATGAATGCCTCTGCTTGAAAAAGACACTGAGGTTTTAAAGGTGCTTCATTCACATTTCTATGAATTGCAAAGTGTCTCCTTCAAATGCTAGATAATATAAAGTTTCTGAAAGTCTCTCTGCTGTTAATGATTACTAATACATTGAAAAAGAAAAAGGAAACAAAGAAGAGTTATGTTATATAGCCACAAATTGCCTATATAGAGTCATCTCATTTGAAAGTAGTACCCTCATTGTAATTCTTGTGCTGTAACTTAAATCTTATAACAAATACTAATTATCAGAGCTCTGAGATTCTTGTTTTCTTTGATTAAACTGTACCACTTATGACTGCAAGGAAAGAATTAGCATTAATAATAATATTTAAAAAAACTAAGTATCTGCCTCATAAATGAACAAATTCTGCCCACAAGAGGTAGAGAAAGTTGGAGAGAAAGAAAGGAAATGAAACACAGAGGAGGCAGAGGCAATCACATTGATAGGAAATTATAAGGATCACAGACTCTCAGTGAATAGCTGGTCACCTGATATAAAGATAGGGGCCTTGTCAGCCCCAGTTCAACTTCCTATCATCTATCACCTTGCCTCTGAAGATACAAGCCACAGTTGCCAGTGAAATTATTCAAGAAATCTGCTGTCTAGGCCACAATCATAAAATCCTGAAGCTCAGCACTGCCCAACAGGTTTTTGTGTGTGTGCCTTCGAGGCAGTGTCAACTCTGGGTGACTACCTGGATGAGGTTTCAACAGTGGTTTGCCATTGGCTCCATCTTCTAAGGGCTGAGAGAGAGAGATTAGTCCAAGGTTCTACAGGTGGCTTTGTGACTGAGGCATGACCAGATTTCATAGTCTCCCAGTTTCTAGTCCAGTGCCTTAATTACCCCAAACTCGCTCTATGCCCAACAGATATTAGCCAGGAAAGCCTCTATCAATATAATATACTTGTTTTCCAAATTACTAAAATAGATTCTCCTTTTCCCTAAGTGATAATGTTTTTTCTGAAGAGGAAGACAGAAGGAAGCCTGTTTTGATTCAATCATGCCTGCTTAATGGGTGATTGGTATGTTAGAACTTTACGAGAAAATAAAGATTTCATTAAATAAATAGAGAAAAGAAATTCACCTTTGATGATGGATGTCCATAGAATATCAAAGGAAAGTAGGGACAATAACATACCTTGTTAGAAGAAACACACTGGTGACACACAGCTGCTCTATAAAATGGGGATAAATCAATGAAGTGTATTGGAGAAGAACAAGATATGAATTGGTGAAAGTGACATGTCTTTAGGACTCTAATTAATCTCCTCCTATCCCTCTGCTTGTTCTCTACTCATGGGAAAAAACCCTGTCTCCAAGCATCTTATTGATTTATTTTGCTTTAATTGCTAACTCATTCAAAGAAAACTGCTTATTGAAATATACAACTGATCTGTTTATTAGTGGTAGATAACTAGTTCATGACTATTTCTGCTGTCTCAGAGAATTCACTCTCTTGCCTTAAAATTTCAGTTTTAACATTAACTTTTTAAATATTAAATTAACATTTAACATTAACTCTTGAAACATTTAAAGGAAAAAATGGACATATAGAAAATTACAATTATAGAAATGTTACTTTTTTAAAAAATGGAATATCATTCCCTTTTGTACTAACAATGAAATAGCTGGAAGAACATCATTCTGTACCAAATGCAGTTTGAAACCAACCAAACCAAATAAAATCAAACCATATCTGGAAGGCAAATATTGAAAACCAATAGACTTTCATTTGGTCAACCCCAGATAATATAATAACAAGCTGACTTCCTTCAAAAATTCTTCATCCAGCATTCCATATCAGCTGAAGTAGATAGGGCAAATATAAAAATCATATTTATCCTCCTTTTCCTGATTTTTATCTGTCTGCATTTTTTCTGTTTTTAGAAAATCCAAGTGCTTACATCCTTTTTTATAATCTTGAGTCATATTTTCAGCCAACCACTCACCCAAATTTGTCTGATTATAAACAATACATGTGGATTAATTAGAAACATGGTGAAGTCCATTTGCTTCAGTTCTCCAATCTGAATTGCATAAAATTGATGATGATGATGTGGCAGTGGTGATGATGATGTCATTACTGAGTACATTTAAGGGTTCAAGGATTTCATTGAAAGAGAAAGCACAAACATGCATTCCAGGTTTTTTCCCCTTTTGTTCAAACTAAGGCAGATGCCAAAAACAACAAAAATACTTTCCTTTTCCATCCTGAAGTATAGCTAACAAGTTCCCTCATTTATATTAAGATAAAGTTTTAAAAGTATAATAGAAAACAAGTTTTTCTGAACTCCACTTCAGCTCTCGTCAACTCTAGCATGTAAATATATAAACTGTAGATTATGATTTAATAAGACAAGTGGAGTTGGACACTGGGACTACTAATTTATTATTCCAAGCTTTCAGACTCTTGCTTGAGTCCATCATCAACA
The DNA here is from genome assembly GCA_032468055.1 of Acrochordus granulatus. Lineage (NCBI taxonomy): Eukaryota > Metazoa > Chordata > Lepidosauria > Squamata > Acrochordidae > Acrochordus > Acrochordus granulatus. The sequence continues at coordinate 221,845 of JANHZU010010701.1, read as the reverse complement.
AATAGTAGTTTCTCTTACCAAACTTACAAAATTGGCCATATGTCACTCTCTGCCCCTGCATATATACAGTAGCTATCTACCTCTTTTTTCAGTTGCATTGTTAATTATCTTCTCTGCTGTTGCCCTGTGTTCAGTTTCAGAGCACCTGGCAAGCTGGCAGTAACAGGGGACCCGAGTCTCAGGCTTCAATTATTTTCCTGGCCATTTTACTCCCCACGTGACTGATGATGGTTGTGGCTGCAAAGTTAAAGATATGTCCTTGTTCATGACGATGTAAAGACACTAACAATTTGGGGTCTCTCTATTTGACCACCTGTTCATATTCCCATAGTCTTGTGGTAATTTTCTTCCAGTTTGACCAACATAATTGTGGGGACAATCCTTACAAGGGATCTGATAGATTATACCTGATGACTCCTCCAACTCCAGAATATCCTTACACTGCATGATTTACCCTCATATGGTTGCCTCTGGGCAGTGGGAGATGCCTATTTGTAAGTCCCCAAAAATGCATTCAGCAGCCCGATTTAATGATTTAAACTTTAGATATATCTATACCTTGTATGAATACAGACTCTAGGTTTCTAAATGCTAGAACCATTGCTATCTATGCTTAGGAAAAGGATTTACAGAAATACTTGGCAAGTTACCAGCTTTTTTGGTCAGAGGAACTGACAATTGGCCTGATGACAGTTGACAGATAAAGGTTTAGTTATCTTCTTCCTTCTGTCTTGTGCACACTACTAACTGGCCATCCACATAAGTTAACTACTTTTCCCATAGTATCTTTCCTCGTTAGCTAGTCTTTTCCACATCTCACCTTTAAACACTTTGTAGACTTCCAACTTCTCACAAACAAATGAGCTTTCATTTTACGTACATTACCCAATCCATTCTAGGTTCACTAGTCACAGTTTCTCTGGAATAAAACCATCAAGTGATTTCCACAGGAATTTCATCTGCCATCCATCATCTCCATTTCCAACTTTTTTCCTCCTAGGTGTTTTAATATTCTCCCTTTGCCAACTCCATGTATATTCTATTAAAACTCTCATGTCTGATTGTTAGTAACTTTCAATTGTTGAACAGATGCATCATAGGTCAATAATTATTGAACCTCAAATGAGCTAACTTACAAAATGCCAGGACCTATTACTTCCAATTGAATAAAATTTGAAAAAAGTTGTGGCTGCTTCAGTGCCAATATGCTTCTGTTGCTGCTGCACTGCCACTGTTAGCCATGATCACATGATCCTCATTCCCAATCCTCCCGCATAGTTCCCACAAGTCAGTGGAGGAGCCAAAGATTTCAAGTTGCTTAGGTAAGTCTCCCTCACCCATGCAACCTCTCCAGCCCCTCTGTGTTCATCCCACACCAGCCACTCATGCACCCACACACACTTTTCCTAATATGTACCACATCTCTATGAACCCTCCCCAACTCACATGGCACCCTTTGTGCCCTATCCAACCCACACAGCAGTTCTCATGAACTCTTGTGCACCATTCCCAATCTGTACAGCCCTCCTGCACACCCCTTCATTCCCTCCACTACCCTAAAGCACTTACTGCCTGCTGGCTTTGCACTTGCAACTTCCAGCTGGCTTCCCCACTGACTTTCTCCCTTCAAGCTTCCCACAAGCAAAGTAAATGGCAGGAATTTTAGGAAGGGGAAGGGGAAGGGAAGGGAGATTTCCAATGCACCCTGACAGCTTCCCACAAAGAAACTCAATTGGAAAGCTGTCAAGAAGCCAGAAGTTGCTGCCGCTTCCACTGTTTTTTTGCCCACTCTTGCTCATTATGTTTCTCTGTTTAAGTATGGAAAGACGTGGGGAAAACAAGAACTGAACCATATGTGAAGAGGGGAAGCAGCCTTATACATATGATCAAGTGCAGGAGAGATCAACCCCCATTAGGACCCTTAGTTTATCTGCCAAGGTTAGAAGTTTAGGCAGGTAGAAGGAGAACCTTGAAACACCTATTAAAACTGTTGAATAGAGGCTAGTTTTGTCTGGTTCATTTCCCCTTAACTCTAAAAAATATAACTGAAATGATGCTCCAGTGGGTCACAGACTGTCTAGTAACTGCTCCGAAGACTATGAGAATCTAATCTATTCTTAGTTCTTATCAGCAAAGCTTAGAACATAGTACAGAGAGTTAGTTTGAGCATCCGCATGCACAATATATATGAATACATAATCCAGCAAGCATCAATGGCTGAAAGCAGGCTGCTTTTCCCTCTCCTCCTGAGTTTATAGCATCCATTTGAACAAACAACATTTAAAAGAGAATACAACCACCAAACTGTCTTTAGTAACCAGTAACTATGACTAGTCTCATGTTTGTATCATTTTTTTACCAATAATTCTTTGCCCACTAAGACAGTACAAGATGTTCAGCTTTGCTGACTGCTTTAACATTTCTTTTTCACTCATATGTGGCAGACACAGGCTTTGAATAAGTTCCTTGACTCAAAGTCCATGTTTGCAAGTAAAAAAATATCTAAAACAGAGTCACACTTCAAAGAAGCCAGAAAACTTTATGCTCTGAACAATTAAACTTTCAGGGGTGCTTCTATACTAGCTTACCTTTCTTGAGATTCACTGAGTTATTATGAAAGGAAGGACTGAACCACTAAGAATCATATATTTTATTAAGGAAATGTCTACTGCTGTGTATTCAGAGATTATCAGAGCTCATAGATACTCTTGCTCTCTTCAAGAGGGTCAATTTAACTTAGCAAAATTGCTTGCTAAATTCTATATAACTTTATCATTTTAGCTTTTTACTGTTTAGCAGCCCTTATCAGCAAATATAAACCTCCTGTGACAGATCGGCAGAGTGATGGGAAAAGCTATAAACACAGAAAGGAAAGAGACATCCACGGTTAAGCCAAGTTTGCTGCCTGTTTGCTGCCAAACTCCTCTGTAAATACAGAGGCCTAACAGGTTTATTATTCTCCTTATGATTGTATGTCATTATAACTGCACTGTTTTCAAAAACATCAATTCCTTTTTAGTGCATAGTTTGCAATAAAATATATTGTTCTGGGTTCTTTTAAAAGATTAATGGACAAAGATCTCTAAAAAAATCTAAACTTGTATAAGGGCTATATATATTGCTTGGCAAATTCAAAATATACAACTGTAAGGATATCTATCTCTATTGTTCAGTATCAAGACAAATGGGGAGAAGATAAAAGAAATGCTTCGCAATCAGATACAATTTTAAATCACTTTTCTGTTGCTGATCAAATCTTCCACCGATCATAATTTACTAAAAATCAGTTCTTTAGATCTAAAATACAAATAGTCCTCAACTTACAACTGAAATAGAGCCTAGAATTAGAATTGTAAGTCATGCCACTGGTCATCATGAGACTGTGACTGATTTTACAATATTTTTTGCAGCGGTTGTTAAGCATAAAATGAACTTAAGCAATTGTTAAGTGAATACAGCAGTTATTAAGTGAATCCATTATCTGCAATGGTCATTTTTTGCCAGATACGAGAAGTAAACTCTAATTTCAGTCAAAAATGTCAGAGATTGCAGTCATGTGACCATGGGCACTGCAATTAGCCTTAAATTAATTGGCTAATTAATTTAAAAGGCTAATTGCTGAGCACCCAAATGCAACCACATGAGCATGGGGAGAGTATTAGAACATTAAGTCAGCAGATAAATGCCTTTTTTGGGCTCTTTTGTAACTTCCAAGACTACCTATAAGTTTACGACATGGCTTAGCCACATTATCCAGTTGTTCTGTTACCAGAATGGTTTGGCAATCATTCTAGAGGGCAGAAACAGATTTT
>JANHZU010010701.1:91174-102831 GCA_032468055.1 Acrochordus granulatus | reverse complement strand
GGGACTGCCTGGAGATTGAATCTGTAGTCTGAAGTCTTGGGAGTTCCATCTCTTAAACGCCCTTCACTTAATTTATGCTGTTTACACAACGAGAGAGGGGGGCTCATGGTGATCAGGATTCTGGCAAGGTCAGTCACATGCACAGTAACAGAGTAAACTGCATGTGGCAGCGTCGGCAGAAATCTCGCGCAGGGTTGCCACTTGTGCATCAACGGAGTAAAGCATGTGGCAGAGTTGGCAGAACGTGCACGTGTACTTGCCGCCTATAAGCGATGGAGTAAACTCTTGCGTGGGGTTGCTGCCTGAACGAGAAATACAGAGCGCGTTGACTGATGATATGCAAGTTATTGCACAAAGTTTGCTTGTCATTTGAGTCGCAGCTCATCTAGCAGAATAAATTTGATTAAATTTTTTTGCTCGTCCTGCGAGTTTCACGTCTTGTGAGTTACTCGTCTTGTGAGGTGCCACTGTACTCCTTATAACTATTTAATTGATTTTATTTCACTTAAACTTAAATATTGATTAAACCAAATCAATTTTAGTCTATATCCAGACTCCATCTACTTATTTCGACTGTGAGTCACTATACCATTGAGGAATAAGTATGACCCTCCTCTGAATACAGTTAAGAATCTGTAGTCTATAAGCTCCCAAACTCCAAATTATATCATTCTTTTAGTGCTTTCAGATGACGCACAACATTGTTTCAACCCAGTACCTGTATAACTTGGATACTTACAGCCTTTACCATTTTGAAGTTAAAACCATTCACAATTAGTCACAATCTGTGGGCAGGTGATCACCTGCAAGATAGAGGGCACTATACTACACAACATATGTGCATTTAGAAAGCCAAAGGGCACTTTTATCTTTGCGTTTCTCTTTTATATGGGCTAAATATTCACTGTTGGTCAAAGTGTCTCCAAAAACGTTCAGTGAAAGTTGCAATAATAAATTCTGGCTTCTATACTTCTGCATCTTTCTCTGTTTGAAGATCTTCTAGTTTTATTTGAATATGCAGGAAAGTGGATGAGTTTAGATAGTTGAGCGTTACCTTTGAAATACATTGTTTGGGATACATAGGTAAATGACTGGAATGTAAAATTGAGTTAGAGGAGTCATGTCATTGTGATGGCAGCTAGCAGTGTATTGTATCTCAGCAACATTCCAGCAATTTTGAGTTCTCTCTCTGCTTCTGTGTTCTTCAGTTGACTCTTGTTAATTAATGTTTACAGTTTCTTGCTCAGTTAATGGAAATAATACTATTTGCTACAATAAGTTACTATAGGAAAGGATCCCCAAGAGAGACAGGTGTCTACTCTTTTTTCTAGGTTGTAACTGGCTCAGGACTGGACAGCCAGAAGTCAGATGAAGAATATAGGGAACTTTTTGATCTAGCTTTACGGGGACTTCAACTTTTGTCCAAGTGGAGTGCACATGTGATGGAAGTGGTAAGTATTTTTTTTTCTGATTTTCAAGTTATTTCAATTATTTATGCTGCTTTTTAAGATAAAACTACCTTCAGCATAAGCCATAGTCGAACTTGTTTTAATTTATTTTCCATCTAAAGCTGGCAAAACGGAAGTGTTATTTAGAGATATGTGTTCTTGGATGTTTATAAAACCTAGCTTAAAGAAAACAGAATCTGCATATACTGTACTGGAGAAATTATGTTATAAGCCAGATTTAGTTTTTTTAAGATATCAGTATTTTGACAACTGGATTTTTCTGTTTGTCTTTTCTCCTTTAAGTATTCTTGGAAGCTGGTCCATCCCACTGATAAATTCTGTAACAAAGATTGCCCAGGTACTGCTGAGGAGTATGAGAGAGCTACAAGATACAATTATACTAGTGAGGAAAAGTTTGCTTTTGTGGAGGTAGGTGGTTATATCCCTCATTTTTGTGCAGAATAGATAACTTTCTTGAATAGATAACCAAAGTAATCTCCTTGTATTCAAATGGAATATTGAAATGGAACACTGAAGGATCCAGACATTTTTTTTCTATTTATAACTGCCCTGTTTTCTTTATTCATTCTTGTGTTGTTTTTCTTAGCAGAGAAAATCCATTCAAATCCAGGGCTTCTAGGAAGCACTGGAAGAGATCCTTCAGGATGCACTTTTATTCTCAATCCTAGAATTACATGTGAATGGGCACAGTGTAGTCAATGAGGCATATTTACTATGTTTATATTACTCAGGTTATTGCTATGATCAAGGGCCTGCAAGTACTCATGGGCCGCATGGAGAGCGTCTTCAACCAGGCTATCAGGAACACGATCTATGCAGCTCTACAGGACTTTGCTCAAGTGACCCTGAGGGAGCCATTGAGACAAGCGGTCAGGAAGAAGAAAAATGTCCTCATTAGGTGAATCAGATCTTCCCAAAGCAGAATTTCATCATGCACTCTGGGGGTTGATTTTTTTTTTTAAAGGAATGGATAGTCTTCTTGTCCACCAGTGTTTTGCCACTAAGGTTTTTATAATCTGCTTCTGAAGCTACCATGTTTCAAAGGTATCTGCCCTGTGTTCTGCAGAATCCTAGTATATAGAATCTTAACATAACATTCCCTGAACTGTAAACATAGATGCCATGATCCTAAGAAAGGTTGTGTAGTTACAATAATTTAATTTCATTCAGTGTTGCTTCCTAAAAGTTTTGTAAATACCTGAACTTTATTTAATATTTTTTCTACCTGTTTGCTCCCAGAATTCAATTAGCATGCATGTTTCTAAGTGCAGAATTATAGCTCAATTGTTGAATAGTTGCAACAATTGATTACAGAAAATACCAGGTTGAATCCATCATGTTGCCAATTAAGAGGTTGGAAACTACTCAGACTGCAAGTGCAGAAAACTGGAGGAAGAAGTATTAGCTAGATGGATCAATAGTGTCAAGCAAGGTTTGGCATTTTCAAATATTAATTGTGACCAAGAATCTGCATTTAGAAAATTAGAATTCCAGATAGCATCTACATATGGCCAGTAATTGCTCTCATAGAGGAGTTATTATGCCACATAGAATATGGATTGCAGTCCTATCTTTTAAAGCCAAAAAGCTCTTGCTGTTTCGGGACTTTTCTGAGAATCAGGCTGCAGAGCATTAGCTGTCTCTATACATAGAAATTTTTTATTTCCTTTTCCAAAAAGTTCTGTGGAGTTTTGCATAAAAGAAGAGGACTCTTCTATCTTTTTTGTTCCACTTCAATTCTGTATGCTGTATCTCAGTGTTCTAGAAGATCTGTCTTCAAGATAACAGTTTGACATTTAGTTTTTTATAGCTTCTATAACCTGTCATTTAACAGATTATCAGAACTTTTCATTTCTTCCTAGTTGCACCACCACCACCATGCCCCCAACACATAATCTCTTTGTGTGTTGCTATGTATGTGTGTGTATAATGTATGAATGTAACTGAAGACAGTCTTCATTCATTTTGGGCTAAATGGATTAGTGATTAAAGTTAGCCTTTTAATATGGCATGAGACATTTAACTCTTTTTCCGTGACAAAGTAATAGAATTTTTCTGGACACAACAATTAGTATTGATGCTACTATCATTAAATATCAGATTTGTATGATATCCATAAAGCTTCATGCAATAATTACATAGTTACATTTCACTTAATATTTATTAAGTTATTTAATATAGTTATTAAACTATAGTTATTTAGTTAGTTATTTAAGCTTAGCTGTGAACACAGCATTCACAATGCTGGGGTTCAACACTACAACACTGAGGGTGTGGTGACCTAGTGATTAAGACACTGGGCTTATCAGCCAGAAGTTGGCAACCTGAGTTCAAGACCCAGGCACCACATAACGGGATAAGCTCCATTATTCATCCCAGCTCCTGCTAACCTAGCAATTTGAAACCATGTAAAAATTCAAGTAGATAATTAGGTACTGCCTAATTCAGTAGGAAGTAACAGCATTTTGTGTGCCTTGACATATAGTTATGCCATCCACATGACCACAGAAGAGTCTTTAGACTATGATGACTCTTTGGCTATGAAATGGGGATAAGCACTGCCCCATAGAGTCAGACACGACTAAAAGGGGAAACCTTTTTGTGAACACAACATCTCAGCATGGTGATCTGAGTTAAATTTTTTCATCTTCCCAGTGTTCTTCAGGCAATTAGAAAGACAATCTGTGATTGGGAAGGAGGACGTGAGCCTCCAAATGATCCCTGTCTGAGAGGAGAGAAAGATCCCAAAGGTGGCTTTGATATCAAAGTTCCACGGCGAGCTGTTGGACCTTCAAGCACACAGGTATGTTTTCCTTCATTAAGAAGATGCAGATTAATTAATCAAGCAGATGTTTGGAAAGTTTTTATTACACTGTTCAATTTCTCACTGATAAAGTCAATAAAGTCTTCTTTAATAAGCTCAGCTCCTACTGACTATAACATTATTTTCACATTTATGAACCACCCATCTCCCTCAGACTTCTTGGCAGCACTACAGATGTGGTCTGTAGTTGATTTTTTCTGGATTTGTTTTACTCCTAGTCTAGTTTATAGCCCAGGTATACTTTGAAGGTCCCCTATCCAAGCATTAACAAGGCCTGACTCTGCTTAGGTTCCAAGCACAGAGAAGATCAAAGAAGCACTGTCAGCTGCTCAGACAGTTCACATTAGTTTTTACTGTAATATTTGCATGAGTAAGACATTGCAGTTTCAAACATTATTTGTTGTCTGCATGTTGTGGTGTTCAGTTCAGCGCAATCACACTGGCCATGATGTAAATAGAATTGTGTGCACTATTTTATTATTTATCTACTGATATTTATCAGGAGCTTCTTTTCACCTTCAAAAGAGGTTGTTGTAATTGTAATAGTCGCAGGTTTGACTTGTTGAGCAGATTGCTCCAGAATGAATCTGCTGTCCAGTGATACTGTATCAAGGAGAGAAATCCCTGTAGAGATTCCCATCCTTGAGTTTCTTCCTCAAGGATCCTTTGAACAGGCCTATTCAATGGTATACCCTCACTTGTGGAAAAGTTTATATGGACTGACAACCACCTCTCTGCTCAGTTTTCATGGAATATGACTATAAAATAGGATAATAAGATAAAGTTTCAACATTGGTCAGCTCTCATAATGCTACACATAGAATGGAATTGTTGGTGGTATCATTAATCCTTCTCACCTATCAGAGCAAATTAATTGAAAATTCAGTCAGATGCTAAAGTACTGCATGCAGGTCATAGATACTTAATATGCCTTGGAATTTTTATCCTTTCTATAGCAGTATCTGGGTTGACCCACTAAAACAGCCACATCCATTTTAAAGAAGTGTGAGAGAGGATGTAGCTGATTTAAAGAGATGCTATGCTGCCACACAAATCCTGAAGTACCTTTTCATAATCACTTGCAAAGCATGCAGAGACTAATAAATTGATCTCCCTCACCTTTTACCTTTTATGGGGGAAATGTGTTAAATCTTTTTGAAGAGGTTTTCATTTGTAGGCATTTAATATAAGAGAATAATTTCATTAATTCTTGAGCTGTAGCAAAGCCATGAATGTGTATTATTATTTTGTCACTCAGCCAGATGTTTAGACTGGATTTGGTATTTTTGTCCATCTATCGAGTCCTTCCGAAAGATTTGGGATAGGCAGATGCTGTTCTTAGATGTTGACAAAGGTATCATTGCAAGATGTAAGCTGTTCCAAGTAATGCTGCCTTTTGCAATTGACTGATGGTGAATTTGTCAATGCCAATGGTGTTCAAGTGGTGCTTCAGTTGTTTTGAGATTGTACCCAAGGCTTCTATTACTATTGGTACCACCTTTGCTTTGCTTTCCCTTGCCATAATCATTACATTTCTATTTGTAGGCCTTTGTATTTTGTTATTCTCCAGGTACTGCCATGCCCACTATCCAGACTTTTTTGTCTTTCTCATCAACAATTGTTAAATCTGGAGTATTATGTGGCAGGTGCCTGTCGGTTTGAATTCTGAAGTTCCAGAGTAATTTAGCTTCTTCATTTTCTGTTACTTTTTCTATTTTATGATCCTACCAGTTCTTGCTTGCAAGCAGATGGTATTTCTTGCAGACCTTCCAATGCACTATTGTTGCTATTTTATCATGCCGTTGTTTGTAGTCAGTCTGTGCGATCTTCTTACAGCAACTAAGTGGTCCACTGTTTCTTCAGTTTCTTTTAAGAGGCAGTATTTGCTATCTGTTGTCTTCTCAATTGTTCTTAACACTTGGTCTTATGCAGCCAGAATTCTGTCTCTTTCTTCAATTTTCCTGCACTTAGCCATTGCTAGGTTTTATTATTATCTGCTTTGCCTTCTATTTTTTTAATATACTGGCCATGTAATGCTTGGCCTTGCCACGTCTCTTTTCTATTCTTCATTTGATCCTTCTTGTATACCAGTTTTGTCTCTCCAGTATTCAATAAGCCTTCCTGGTATACTAGCTTTAGTGAATCTTCTTCATTGTCCTTCAGGGTATTCTTCCAATGCCCCTTTTTCCTCTTCAACTGTCTGCTGTACTTATAACATTCCACTCCCACCTATTTTCCTTGGTAGGTAGAGTCTGTCAACATCACTGTGTGGATTTTTCCCCAGGTCAGAAGCACCTACAGGCACTTGTTTGTTTGCAAGTATTAGCTGGTGAAATCAGCATTGCCTGGGGGACACCCAGTAAAGGGTTCCTTTCATGTCCCCATAAAGTGTCTTGCTGAAGCACTACCTATTTATCTACTGATGGCTATCCGCTTTTGAACTGGAGCAGGAGCTAGAACAAGTGCCGGAGACTACACCAACATGCAGCAGCAATTGGGTCTTGAATGTGTTCCTGCTGGTTGTCAGTCCCAGAGTTCCAACCACATGAGCCACCGCGCTCCTCACTGCGTGGATGAAGGGTATGGTTCATGGTCATTACTTTTCTGATCTTCCTATCCAGGGTCTTTAGTTCTGCTTGAGTCCAATCCACTATTCTAGCTGTGTAACTTGAATTGCCCAGATGTTAATTTCCTTGAGAGTATTTCCTCCCCTGAATTTGGATTTTAAGATGTCACTCTTGTGATGTGTGCACTTCTGACCTTCTTCTTAATTTCAGTGTGCTTGAAGGATGCCCAGGTATTTGTAGTGATCGACTTCATCCAGACTCTTGATGTTATTTCCATAGGCATCTTGATCTCTTCAGTTTTCACAATTTTCCCCCTTTTCATGGTGAGGGTGGCACATTTGTCCAATCCAAACTCCATTGCAATACCTTAGCTGTATATATGGACAGTGCTGAGCAGAGATTCTATTTCAGATGGTATTTTTCCATACAACTTCAGATCATCCATGTAAAGGAGATGGGATAACTTGGCAGATGTTTCTAATGTTTGTTAGCCATGGCCTGGTTTGTTCAGTATGGTTGACAGAGGAATCAGTGTGATGACAAATAATAATGGTGATTCTCTCCTTGAAAGATTCTTCTTTTGATATTAACCTCTCCCAGTCTATCACCACTGACTAGCAGTCATGTCTTCCATTGTGCCATTGATCTTTGCATGAAGCTTCTGACTGTTATTGCAAGGCACTTGATTATCCAATCATGTGGTAGGGAGTCAAATGCCTTTTTGTAAACAATTCATGCTACATTCAGGTTTGTCTTCTTTCTCTTGCAGTTTTCCAGAATCATCTTGTCAGTTAGGAGGTGATCTTTTCTTCCTCTGCTATTTGGGCAGTTACCTTTCAGCTCAAGTGGAAAGAGCTTGTTTTCAATTAGATGCTGTTGGGCTGCATCAACTACTATACCAGTTAGCAATTTGAAAGTATTGGTAAGCAGGCAATGGCCTGTAGTTGCCTGGTGTTATCCCTTTTGATGGATCTTTCATTATCAGGTAGGTTTTGCCAAATGTTAGCCACTCTTCAATTTCACTTCCTTGCAGTATCTTATTAAACTGCTTGTCAGTGAGTGGGTATAGACTATCAGATATTTCAACCAAAAACCATGCAGTTCATTTTCACCTGGTGCTGACCAAATTTTGATTTTCCTTGCCGTTTTCTCCACTAATTCTGCTGTTACTAGTTCTTTCATTTCAACTTCATTTTTATTGCTATCCACCTCTTTTAGCCAAGTTGCATTCTTACTGTATTTCTTTGGGTTATCCTATATCTGTGCCCAGAACTGCAGTGTTTCTTCTTTGTCAGGTATTGACTGGTTCAATGCATTCTCTCTATTGATGGACTGGTAGAAACATTACTGATTTGACTGAAATTGGAGATCCTGCCTATACTGTGCAATTTGAGCTTCATATCTGCTGATCCTCTTGGCTATAGCTGTTATCTGCTGCTTTATTATTTCCAGTGCTTCCTTAATTTTCCTTGTTTCCAATGATATTTCTTGATCAGGTATTCTTTGGTCTTCTTGTTCTTCGGCTTCTTTTCTTTCATTTGTTCTAACTTATTTTCATCTGATCTTAACTTGTTGATCTTATTTTCCAGCCTGATCTTCCATTTTGGTGATGCACTGTTTGTTTGTTTTTCTTCTTTGTTAATTTTAAATCCCAGGTATTCAGTTATAAGTGCAGCCATGCTGTAAATTAGTTGGTTTGTTTCTTGCAGAGTTCTGGTGCTTTTATTTGATTTTATAGCATTGGCATATTTTAGTACTTGTGCTAGTCGTTTCTTTAGAATTTCTTCAATGCAGGCACTCTTATTCTGCTGTTCTATATGCTCAGTTATTCATTTCAATTATTCTTTTTTATTTAAAAGGTTTTGTTCTTCCTAAGGAGGTGGAGGAGAGGGTGCCTGATTTGGAAATGAACATTATTCAGTATCTATGCTGGTTTCTTCTATTGCTGCCTCCCTTTGGTTTGCCTCTACAGTCTGGGCTACTTCTGGCAAGGCTTTGATTTCTTTGCCCTGAATAGAGCTTTGTAGTTCTTTCAATTCTACTTCTGTGAATACTTTATTTCTTATTATAAATCAGCATTTATTTGCTAGCCTCTGTTCTGTTATTTCAGTTCCTGGATGTTGTTCTTTCCAGAACTGATACATTCTTTCAGGTATCCTTGTTGGACTTGATTTGTAATAACAGATCATTATTTATTTTTCAATATTTGTATATCTGAGACAGGTCAACATCTTTTTTCCCAGTAGTTCTGCAGCTGCTGGCCCTAGTTGCTCAGCCAACAGACCTGAATCCTATAACACATTTTTCACAAGATGTCCAGGAACTCCAACACCTAGCACGATCCTTGTTGATTTGTGGCAACAACTGAGCCAGTATGGGTTTTGGTAGTTTACATCTCACCACATTTTTTATGGAAAAGACAGTCTTTGGCTTCTCTGATGAGACCTGTCCTTTATGGTTGAACCTCTGGCATAGCTCTCATCTTCCTCAGAGCACACAAGCCCCACAAACCCATCAAGGTAAAGCCTCACTGGGAGATGTATTATATTTATTGCTCAGTCAGCTAGATATTTAGAGTGGATTTGGCATTTTTGTTTACCTCATCAAGTCCTTCCCAAGGACCTAGGATAGGCAAATGCTGTTCTTAGATGTTGTTAAAGGAATCATTGCAGGATATAAGCTGCTCTGAATAATGCTGCCTTTCGCAATTGACTTATGGTGAATTTTATGTATTATTATTTATAAATTATTATTATTAATGAAAGGGCTAAGAGCAATCACCAAATGTCTTTTCAGCTTTATATGGTGAGAACCATGCTAGAATCCCTCATTGCAGACAAGAGTGGTTCAAAAAAGACTCTCAGGAGCAGCCTCGATGGGCCAATAGTTCTGGCTATTGAAGAATTCCATAAACAGTCTTTCTTCTTTACGCACCTTCTCAATATAAGTGGTAAGTAGTGACATCAAGTCTGAAATAAATACACATTGACATAATTAGTTTGTCAAGAATAGCCAATTCTGGAGGAATCTCTTCAGTTCACTGTAATTTATATTAAAATACCATTAGAAGTTGCAAGAAATTGTCACTCTAGATTGTTTAGATTTTTTTATAATTTATGGTCATATTGTTGTAAGAAACAACAAGTCTAATTGTGTATGTTCAATTTTATCAATTCAAGTATGCTGTTATATTTTCTCTATATAATATTTTGTAATTTATTAATAATAAAACATGGAATTACTGTACTGACATATTGTGCAATAATATTCTTTATGCTATGTGCATTAAATTTTTCTTGAATTTTATATTGTGGAAATATTGTACATTTTCAGAAGCCCTCCAACAATGCTGTGATCTGTCCCAACTTTGGTTCCGAGAATTTTTTTTGGAGTTGACCATGGGTCGCCGAATTCAGTTCCCCATTGAGATGTCTATGCCCTGGATTCTAACTGATCACATCCTAGATACCAAAGAACCTTCCATGATGGAGTAAGAACTCCAGGATGATATGAAATATATCTGTGGATGTCTTAGTGATAATACATTAAGGAATTTGATTTAATTCAAATTCAGCTTCTGCCTTGTGACAGAGAGAGCAGTAATCATTCTTCATGATCAGATTCTGTTATGTTTCTGCCAACCTCTTTTGCAAAATAGTTTGCTTTCCTTTATTGCATATGAATCTAGGGGATATCCTCACCAAGAAGAGTGAAAACCTGTAGATGTTCTTAAATGGCAATTTGTTTCACCTAGTGTAAATGAATTATGATTTATGTAAAGTCATTATTTTTCCTTTGAATTTTTAAAAATATAAGGAAAAAGTAATGATAGGAAATAATTTATGAACAGAGTGGTTTGTAGGTGCTAATAGAAATACTTCAAACAAATGAATTCATGAAAGTTTGTGGCAGTATGTGATTGGCAAAATTTCATAATAGCAGTCAGATGAAATTTAATTTTATCCATTAAGAAATTGTTTATCGAGCCAAAGAGATAATATACTGCATTTCTCACTGTAGGCAAATATTGATTCTTAATATATTAAAAATTCAGAAAGCTTGCTTTAATATTGTATCAAATTGTATGCACACTTTCCTGAAACCAATTATTTTTAATTAAATTATATTTTAGAATTTGTACAATAGTTAAGACAAATGTTTGCCCAAAGATGTCTGTGCTGGCACAGAATAAACTTATTTCATTAATTACAGGTATGTGCTCTATTAATTACAGGTATGTGCTCTATCCGCTGGATCTCTACAACGATAGTGCATATTATGCTTTGACAAAGTTTAAAAAGCAGTTTCTCTATGATGAAATTGAAGCAGAAGTGAGTTCTCTGCACATTTTTTGTTAATAATCAACATTAAGATTTTATTTATACATGACTTAAACTTTTGTGTTTGTTATTCTAAAGGCCATTTATTCTTTTTCTACTAGGTGAATCTATGTTTTGATCAGTTTGTGTATAAACTGGCAGATCAAATCTTTGCTTACTATAAAGCAATGGCTGGCAGGTATGAAACATCTATTGATTTTGAGAGTGTTGCATCAGCTATATGTACAGTGGTGCCTCACAAGATGAGACTGATCTGTTCCAGAAGAATGCTCTTAGCGCGAAATGCTCATAAAGCGAAACGAGGTTTCCCATTGAAAACAATAGAAAATTGGACGATCTGTTCCACGCCCCCAAAAATATTTCCAAAGTATCAAATACCAAAAAATCATTTTCAACGGAATTTGATGTAGAAATGATTCTCCCTAACATCTGAAACAAGTAACCATGATTAACACAT
>JANHZU010010701.1:59949-77545 GCA_032468055.1 Acrochordus granulatus | reverse complement strand
TGAAGGGAAGAGGAGAAGGGGACGGCAGAGGATGAGATGGATAGATAGCATAGTCAGTGTGATGGGTGTGGGCTTGGAAAGACTCCAGGAGTCAGTGCAAGACAGGGGGTCTTGGTGTAATGCAGTCCATGGGGTCGTGAAGAGTCGGACACAACTGCGTGACTGAACAACAACAACAATGTTGTCATTCTGTAAAAAAGGTATGCACCTTTCTTTGTCTCCAAGGCATAAAGAAAGCCATCTGGCATCTAAATAATGAGAATCTGCTCCCTCTCCTTTAGCCTCCTGATGAGGATGGAGCAAATCTGGGAATAGGTATGACTGTACTGAGCTGACCATAATTCCAAGACTCCATGACAGCACAGTCCCTGATTGTACAGAACTTCCATTGTGGACTTACTTCTCATGTACAAAGATTAGATGGGGTGGAGTGGTATATCTCCCTATCTCCTTTTTTATGTCTGAAGAAGATTCATATGCTGGTCGAAATTTCTCTGCTGCAGCTAAACCTCCTCTTTGTGTTGGCCTTCCAAAGGATGAAATGGAACATTCCAGTTCTAAAATGGGTTTTTTTTATAAAATAGAAAACAATTTTGTCTAATTATATAATGTATTATATACTATAAGATATTGCAATAAAAGTTAAGGCAACAGATATTGAAGACATTCCAACAAAGTTACATTCTGTAAATCATTGAAGCTTGGATAAGGGACTAGTGCTCATGTTTGGCCTGTATAAAGTGTGGCTGGGAATTGGAGAATTGATCACAACATTCCAAATGTGTCTTTACACAGGGATGTATTGATACCGCCTCCCTTTGCAGTGTCTTGCTCCATGCAGCTATCATGGCTTACTTTGTTGCTATACCGCCATGTAGAGTCATGCAGAATTTGCTGCAACCATTACCCAGGTCTCCGCCAACATTCCTGCTTCTGAGGTCTTGCCTCTTTGTGTGTCTGCAGTTTAGATTAACTCTGGATCTTTGTATTTGTTTTAAAGTTTCTTTTCATTTTGTGGTTCCTCTCTCAGCCTCTTCCAGCTCAGTTTTAAGTATGGCTACTTGAAAATAAGTTTTACCTGAGATCCCTGGGGTTTTATTCCCAGCAACTTACATCAGAGTCTCTTTTTAGAGCAGTCACTACCAAAAACATGCAGTGAATTAAAATTCACAGGAAATATCCAAGCAAAAGGCTCAAGCTTCTCTGAATTCTATGAAACTTAGGTTTGGACATACACAGAGGGATAGAAAAGCTGTATTATGCAGTGTGTATTTAGATGTATGTATACATTGAGCCCAAAGGCCAATCAAGATATCCCATGTTTTTAAAAGAGCAGACCCTGAAGATTTGGATCTGACCTATGTCTGTAAGAGCAGGAGGATGATCCTCCCTCTGTGCTATCCCGTAATTTTCCCCATTTGGCAGGTAGGTATAAGATAAGACTTCCTTCTCTGAAAGTATAGTCTTGAACCAAATGTCACAGCTCACAGGGCTGCTTTCAGGTGAAAAACACAGCAACAACTATCTAAGAAGACCAACATAGACGATCTTATGTCAGGCCCCCAGTCTGATTCTGATTCTGCTTCAAGTAAACTATAGTTTGGAATTCTTGTTTTCTACCAGTCAATTTTCTACCAGTTGATTAAAAAAGATGACACTGGGAAGTCAGCCTCTGTCGAATGATGACAGGGAGTCATTTTGTGGTGATATCAGAGTAGGCAGTACCAGAATTCTCAGATCCTTTTTTTATATGTATATAATTGGGCATTTACCTCAATAAAACAGGTGTACCAAGCCTGGATATATATATTATTATTATTTGTGAACAACAGCAACCCGCTCCCCAGATAATTCAGAGATTTGCGACTGAATATTAGAAACACACTACTGGGGCTCAGGCTGGAGCTTCATGTGGCCCATAGGATGAGAAATTATAAAATGGTTTGCAACACAATTCCAAGTACAGCTGAAAACTTGGCTCCCAGGTGTTAGATCAGCCTGTCCAGTCTCCAATTCTGACTCTCATCTATCAGCTTGATAATTCTTTCACTGGCCAAAGAAAAAACTTTCCATTCTGTTTTTTTTCAGTTTGCCAAATGTTGAGTCTTCGTTGATGTTCACTTTTAGTTAGCATAGCCAGAGATGAACAGATTTTCATATTTTTTCTTTAAAAGACAAAGTTGAGTTGATAATTCCACTATATTAATTTAATTTATAATATTTTCATATTACTTTTCAATGCAAAACCTTGTCAGAATAGGTTACAATATAATCTAAGCACATATTTTCATAAACCTAGGCTCTGACTTACTGCTTGAACTCACTGGCTTAAATGCAACTACAGGTAGTCCTCAACTGATGACCACAATTGTGACCAGAATTTCCATTGCTAACCAAGGCTGTTGTCAAGTGAGTCACACTTGATTTTACGACCCTATTTGGCACAGTTGTTAAACAAATTGCTGCTCTTGTTAAGTGAATCATGTGGTTGTTAAGCAAATCCAGCTCACCTGACTTTTCTTGTTGGAAGCCAGCTGGGAAGAATGGTGATCACATGATTCTGGGACATTGCAAATGGTGATCACATGATTCTGGGACATTGCAACCATTGTAAATACATGCCAGTTGCCAAGTACCTGAATTTGTCACGTGACCATGGGGATGCTGTGATGGTCGTAATTGTGAGGACTGGTTGTAAGTTACTTTTAGTGCTGTTGTTAACTTTGAACAGTCACTAAACAAATGGTTGTAAGTTGAGGACTACCTGTAATGTCTATCACATATGTATGCATAACACTGTAAATTTTTGTAATGGGAATGTCAGTACCAGGTCCAGCTGTTCAATCATTATTAAGGTCACAGCCTGGAAGAAAAGATGGAAAAACTCTTTCTGGTACATTCTGGAATTTTCCCAGTTAGTGCAAAACATACCACATGCTTTGCCACTGAAACTGAATGAAATTTTCAGGGTGTCTTTATAGCTCGTATCTCAACAAATTACTTGAAGACTGATTTTCAAAAAATGGAGAGAGGAACAAGTCAGTTAAGTATGTCTGTTTAACAGCCTGTATCTGCGTGGAATAATGGTAACCATTCAAGATATATCAACACAAACCCTCACATTCCTTGGCAGTATCTGCTATTTTCGGATTTCACAAAGGAGGAAGAGCTTGGTTAATTATCAGCAGGCCTTATGGTTTTACAAAGAGATGTTTATTCTCAACAAAATGATGTAACATCATTTAACAAATGATGTTACATCATTCAACAGCAGGGTTCAGTAAATCCTACTGTTGAATCAGAAGAAGTAAAAAAGCAGAACCTCCAAATTTTACGGAAAAGGAGATTATCTTTATTATTTTTGACACAAGTTATGTGTCTATTGTCCTGAATATTGAGCTATACTTGAATATCCTCCTGAAAGCAAATAAATCACTATGCCCTTCCCGGGTCTGTTGACAGCTAAACAGTTAATTCCTTAGGGAGTTTTTAACACCTTTTATTTTTCTTCCTCCTGCCTCAGTCCCAGGAAGAAGTGTGTGATTTGCTGCATGCTGCTCCCTTCCAAAATATTTTGCCCAGGGTCTACATCAAAGGTAAGGAGTGAAGAGATGCACAGATATCAGTCGTTATTCCCAAGCTGTATAGTTCCTATGAAGTTGCAGATATTTCAGTTTTCAAAGAATCTTAGATCCAGTCACCTATTCATTGCCTCTATTTGACTAGAGGCTCTACTAGCCAATCCACAAGAAAGAGCATCCTGTCAGCCAAAGCAAGATGTTTGCTTTAAAAACAAGATCCTCTTACAAGCATATTTGATATCAGAGTTGTAAGCAGAGTCCCTTCTTCACAGTTCATTTCCATGATTTTACGTCATACTTGTCCCAGAGTTGGATAATGGTTGGGAGATGACTCTGAAATGCTAGATTTTCTTTGCTTTTTGCTTTCTCATTTCACTGTTTGCTGCTCGCTTAACAGAAGGAGAACGCTTGGAGGTACGCATGAAGCGTCTCGAAGCCAAATATGCCCCACTTCACCTGGTTCCCTTAATAGAGAGGCTGGGAACTCCTCAGGTAAGGATGACACTGAAAATTGACTCGGTGACTGAAGAGGTCACACCACCCTGATTCTGCCTCCCGCCTCCTACCTGACAGATTGTCCTGGAGCCCAGGAAGCCTTTCTAGTTTTGTTGACTGGATTTCAAGGAATTTCTGGATTTCCAGAATATGCAATATTCTGCATATCAGAATATTGATAGAAATTTCACTTGTAACTGAGTTAAATTAATGAAATTCAATGTAGTTCTTACATAATTGTGTCCCTGATAATTACTGTCTGCTTCAAAGACAATTATAATAATAGTGACAATTTGTCACTATTAGCCTGAATCTGAATTATTTCATTGTTGTTGTTGTTCACAAGAATTTCAGGCAAGGCATTCACTTGTTCCCATAAACAGATATTGAAGTTTCAAAATGATCATGGAATCATACTGCATCCTACATTCTGGCTACAGTATTTCTTCTCTTGCTTCTAGGAAAGAATAGGACCAGGCTACCCATTATAGTACATCTCTGGCAAGTTTTCCACATCTTCACTGGCACTCTGATATGCAGCTTGCAGAGATCACATTAATTGTGGGAATCAAATTTTGTATTTATTTGCAAATATTTATACATGGCCCACTGATATAGTTCTAGTCAGCTAACAATATTCACATGTTGAAGTGTCCAGTGATAAAATGAATGCAAGTAGTCCTCACTTATTGATCACAATTGGCACTGGCAACTCTGTCACTAAGTGACATGGTCGTAAAATAAAACATCAGATGACTGCACCACCTTATAACACCAGTTCTGGCTGTGCTCATGAAGTAAATCCTGCCAGTGATGATGAGCAATGTCATGTGATCGCAACTTACTGCCAACTTCCCCATTGACTTTGCTTGTCAGAAGCTTACTGTGAAAGTTGCAAATAGTGATCACTTCACCACAGGACACTGCAACTATTGTAAATGTGCACCAATTGCCAAGTGCCCAAAATGCGATCACATGACTGGGGATACTGCAACAGTCACAGCTTCAAAGACTGGTCATAATCTCTTTCTTCAGTGCCATCATACTTCAAACAGGCATTGAACAAGGGGTCAACAAGTTAGGGCTACCTGTCTTGGTTGTGGTTCTCTTTAAAATTTCTGTGCTGAATGCTCTGTGGAAGGGATTATTTCTGCTTGCTTCCTAAAGGATAAAAGAGTAGGAGCTAATCTAACCTCTGGGAACATGTTGTTCTGAAATGAAGGCTACAACTGACAGTGCCATTTTTAGCATATTGCCAGCCTTAGTTTCTTTGGGAGTAGACACATGCAGCATTTTCTTCTGGATACATCATGTAGAGTATGTACCTAGAGAAGAGTGTCCCAAAAGTAGCAAAGCTCAGGCTATAAAGGGGCTTTATAAGGAATGACTTACACATTGAATTAGGCATGGAAACCCACTGGCAACATTACTGCTCCATAAAATAAGTGTTTGATTGAACCAGCTAGAATCACTCAGCAAGCAGACAGTTGTGCTTTGTCAGCTGCAGTTTCAGTTCACCTTTAAGGGCAGCCCCGTGTGAATTACAGTATTCGAAAAGGACATCAGTGTCATAATGAGTTTGAAACATTCAGGATACTTAAAATAATTAAGAATGTGTACTCCTGATGATGTACATTGAGTTTCAGAACTAGTTCACACTTTGACCTGGTTTGTAGTTAACATTGGCTTGCTTGGCACATTGGCCACATTTATTTGTTTTTATTTCCTAAATTTATAAGGCCACTCAACTCAACTTATATGTGACAATATAAAAATAATAAAAGAAAAAAGTCATACAACAATAAGCAATGCAATTTTGTAATTATAATTTAGTAATAAATATATACAGTGCTATGCAAAAGTCTTAGGCCACCACCCACTTTGTTTTAATGACCATCCATAATTATTTTTCAGTCTCTGTATTAAGAATCAAACAGAAATACAAGAAATATATATATGCAAAATTTAAACACAATTTTCAAACCAAAATGGCTTTCTCAGGCAAAATTAGTAAATACTTGCCACTTTAGCCTATGGAAGCTGTTTTTCCTTCTTTTTCCTGTTTTTGAACACTGCATACAAATTTCCTGTATTTTCTGATTGTGTTCTAATAAAGAGATTGAGACATACTATCATTATAACATTGCTAAAACAACAAATCTAATGGGTGGCCTAAAACTTTTGCACTGTATTTTATAATTCTTCCATGGTCATGTGGCCAGTATGAGTATATGCTGAAGTACATGGGATGCTGTTACCTTCCCACCAATTTAGGTGGTACCTATTTATCTACTTGCATTTCTACATGCTTTCAGATTGCTAGGTTGGCAAGAGCTGTGACGAATAACAGGAGCTCATCCTGTTATGCAGTGCCTGGTTCTTGAACTTTGGCTATCAACTTTCCAGCCGACAAGCCTGTCATAATCACAAGGCCAATGCCCCCCTGCAATTTATAAATACAAAATATAATATGACAGCCGAGCAAATAACAAAACAATCACAGGCAACTTATTTATTTGGAAATAAATCTTGACTTTTCAAGAACAATTCCACTTTCAATAATAACTATAGAGCAAAGGCTTCACAGAGCCGCTGGAGCTGTATCTTTAGTAGAGATAATAGAGAAGTTGTCTTGAAGACAGATTTTGTGGTCACTAGGAGTCAAAAATGACTTGACAGCATATAACCTATAGGAGAAGTCATATATAACTAGATCTGCTTAGTGCAAAAGCACACGGTTCATATTTATCTATCTCACCACTGGGTTTAAATCCTAGATCTTTCCCTCCAACCCTTTCAAATCAACAGACTGGTGTTGCCCATTCTTGTCCCAAGCTTCAGTGTTGAAGATATCCATTCCATGGCTCTGTCTTGCCAAAACATGGCTGATTTTCCTTTGTGAGCTTCAGCCCTAAGATGGGTGCACATAGCCCAAAATTTAAGATTTGGTACTAAAACCCAAATTAACTCTTCAGTTTTCCTTCTGACCCCCTGCTCTCTTCTCTTTCCTTTTTGCAGCCAGAGAGAGACTTAAGGATTACTTGTCTTTACAAATGTGACTTTAAACATTCTAGAATTTTTAACTAGATTATTTAACAAGGTGTTCAGTAAAACTTTAAACCACTGTTTGTTGGACCATATGTGCCCCAAAACATAGAATCCTGTTGGGGGTTAAATCTTCATCCCACTTATCATGAGGAAGAAAGGGAAGGAAAAGGTTGTGGTTCCATTCAAAGCGAAGTGGCTTTGCATTGCCACTTAGTGTATCCCACACAAGAATCTGCAAACTCTAACTCTCGAATGATAATACATGTTTTGACATTTGTATTACTTGTCTCTTTCAGAAACACTTAACACAGACATGCTACACTTTTGGATATTTGGCTTAAAATGGTCAGGCCAGACTGGTTGCATTCCCAGAAGTTTGTGTCTTCTCCTCCCTTTTATAATCTGTGGCTTGGCTCACTTGCATGAGTTATTGATCTTTGTGCTTGGCAAGGCCCTTTTTTGCTGCACACCTGCTCTTTGCTTATGATTTCATTCCTCTTAATAGAGAATTGGCCTTGAAGCAATCAGCTACACTAGTTTTTTTTCTTTTTATGATTATGACTTCAAAAACCACTGAGATGTTGACACTTCATTAAAAAAGGTTGGAATGCCAGTATAATAGGGGCTATATGCCTATCTTATGTCTCCCAATATTCCAGTGATTGTTCTGGATCATGAAATTTAAATTCATTTCATGGGCTCATTTTGAACTTTTGAACCTTGTTGAGAACAAAATGAGGGAATACAAGAAAGTTTGTGATAAGTATTCACCTGTGTTTGCCTTCTTCAATTTAGCCATCTCAAAATGTGTGAAGACAGCAAATCACAGAATTCCTAGTTATCTTGCAGGAAACTGCTGTCCTTACACAACTGGAGAGTGCCAGGTTGAGCTTGGGAGCTTCTCTGTGTGTAATGTTTCGCTCTTTGTCTGACATCCATGTTCCTAAGTCTTACTTGATCAGTTATCCCAGAGCAGCAGTCCAGATAAACTGGATTACTTCCATTGCTCCTGTTCATTTTCAGTGAGAAATTTGTAAGCCTGTATTAGCTGCAATCAGTGGCACACAGAAACATCTGATTATATGTTTAATTTAGAGCAAGGGTTGAGGATTTCTGGGAGTTAAAGTCCACACATCTTAAAGTTGTCAAGGTTGGACACGCCTGATTTAGAATTTATCTAGATGTGACATTGTGGGAAATCTGAAATTAGGATTTCTCCTAAAAAATATTAAAAATTTTATTATGAGTCCCACATAGTGGTGATGAAGGAAGCTAGGTTGCTCATCCTTCTCTGTTGAATCCTTCTTTAAATCCTCGTAACTAGTCTGAAGCTGCATGAACTGCTAACAAATTAACAGCAATAAACTCCACAGCAGATTCTAATTGTCAATATTCCTCATCCCATTATCGATTTAGATTTTATACTACATCTTAAAGAGATGGTTTATTTGGTGGTCTTATGCATCCTATGGATGTGCGAATTGCCTCTTATGATTTAAACTCAACTGAATCAATTCAGATTGATTAGTGCTATAAAAACATAAATGTTCATGTGCATCTGAATGGTCCAAGTAAAATCCACCTGGATGCTTCTAATACTATTATTCAACCTGGAAGAGCTATCCTATTTGGAAATCATCATTAAATTGTAAATTCATCTGAATCATCTTCTGATTGAATTTTGGAATTTAATATTTGCTGATTTCCTAATATATCTTGTTTATTTTTCAAATAACTTAAGTTTATTAAAACTGCATGGGCTTGTCCAGGAGTCTCCAGGAATCAAAAACTGACTTGAAGACTTATTAATCATTGTCTTAATATACAGTTAGATACTCCCAAATCATTTACTGTTATTCACTAGAAATGTTTCCAGTCACAGTACATCTAGTAAGAATATTTGAGACATTGAATAATCCAACACTAAAAAACAAATAATAGTATGTTGTGCAATTTGTTATTTTTATCTGTACATCATATTATTACCAAACAACATGGACAAACCAATGAAAACAGAAGTCAAGTATGAATTAAGTATATCTTGACTTTAAGTGTTAGGTGAAAGATACATTTGTAATATTTTTTCAAAGAGCTAGATCACTGTATGTTTTTTTTTCCTTTGAGGCCACTATATATCCTTTCATGAGGATCAGTTCACATATAAACCTGTCACAGTTATTCTCACCAGCAAATAAACGTGGTTAGAAAATCGTGTAGAACTGATTTCTGCACAAAGCTCTCACTTCACAAGATATATATACTGTTATTGTCCGCTGTCTCTCATCCAGTACTTTTAGAGTTGATAAAAATATAAACTAGCCCACAGTGAGATACATACTGTTGTTAGCACATGGTCACTTGTGCTTTCAGTGATCTCAGATGATGTTCACTTGTTTTTAGATAGTAAAGCCTTGGGCTTTGTTGCTCTTGGGTTGTTTGCTTCTGTGTAACAGAGGCAATAGTGGCTCTGAGGAAGCTATCCATGTTTTCTTGAGTTCCCACTGAGTTTTGGACAGCCTGACTGCTTCTGTTTCTAAGTTAATATCTCCATTTCAGTTGTACCATATAGTACCCTTTCTCTAAAAGGTAGATAGACGTTCCTTAATATTCAGTCGTATACATAATTGAGAACCATGTGTGCCTCAGCACTCTTATGATTATTATGGGAAACACCAGAGCAGTAGGGCGTGGAACAGTGTATTTCTAAGGGATATGTCATGCTAATCTCAAGGAAAAAAGTATTATTCTTTAATTGTATTATTACAATTACACTCTCTTCTAGCACTGACGATGTTACCTAATTTGGTAATGGAATATTTGCAAAAAAAAGCAAGCTCAGAAAGCACCAAGGACCCCACTTTATATAACAATAGTAGAACTCTTAATCACAGATTTGACATGTGAATTAAATTTGAATTTAGATTTTGTTAATCAATTCTTTAAAACAGTCAAGAAACATTGTGTTGCTATAGATACTAAATGATAATGATCTGCATTAAAGTTATTAAAGAAGATTTGTAGCAGAAAATAAGAGACATACTTACATCAGTTAAGGAAACACTTAACTGTCTGCTTTAAATAAAATAAATAATCATTGCTTATGTATATGACTTCACTTCAGAGTAGTCTTCCTGTATTAACCTAAAAGTTATACCTCAGATAAACCTGAAGTGAAGAGAGGAACACTCATTTGTACAGGCTTTGTAGCTCAATGGCAACTCATCCCCAGTCACAAGTTTCTCCATTGGCTTCACTATTGTAGATAACAATGTAAGCTTTCTCACTGTGCCTGCACAAAATTATCCCCAGTAGTATATTAGGATCCCCTGCTCATATGGGAGTTCAGTATGGTTGATAGCTGGGACAAGCAAGCCTTAGTACTGTAATCAAATAATGAAAATACACAATGGATCCAAATCAGACACATCATCAGTACCCCAAAGGAGATATGAAAAAATATATATCTCTATCATGCATGAATCGGGGCATTTACTATTTAGTTTAACCCATAATAATTTTTTCTCCAGAGAATGTAATCCTTTATTGGAGAGATGCCAAATGGATGCTCTTTTGTTGTAATACATTTAATATACAATAATTAATATTCACTAGGTATCACAAAAAAGATGTTGAGGGAAATACATCGACATCAATGTAAAAATCTTGACAAATATTTTAGAAACTTTGAGAAACACTTCTTATGTAAGCTTCCTATCAAGATAAGGACCTTATTTATTTGTTTTGCCTTGAAATACTATATTTTAAGTCTTTCTCCTACTGAAGAGCTATATGTTGTACAAAAATTTATTTACTATAAAATTTAGATAACTGGACTATACTATGTCCATTTAGTTAATTTATAAAGTCCTAATGCAACAACATGATTCAATCAATCTCAGTATGAGCAATCACATCCAAATAAAGTATTCCATAAAAACTAACAGCAACAATAATCCTATCAAGAATGGGACTTATCTCCAATATTAGCAGACAAGTGCTCAGCAGAACAGCATACTCTGAATGACTTCAGATTGGGGATCACATAAACTTAAGGGGGACAAATGGTTATCACTAAGAAAACTATCTCTGGGCCACCATCCCCTTCACTTCATGTATTATTATTATTTATTAAATTTATATGCCGCTGAAATCCAAGACTCTCGGCGGCTAAGTAAGGCAGGGATCCTAAACATCTCTCCTAAAGAGAAATGCATAGGACAAGAAGAGTATATTCAGGAAAGTTGATCTTGTATAGGTCCATGGGAACTGAATCTTGTAGAGTTTAATGTGTAATCTCCAGCATTTTAAATTGAATTTGGAAACCTGTTGATGATCACTGCAATGGCAAAAATATTGATGGTGTATTGCTAATTGTACTTATGCTTGTTAGCTATTAGGCATCGTTATTATGGACCTTTTGTAATTTCTGAGTTGTCTGTTGAAGAATTGTCTTCAAAAGCAGACCCATAGTGTACATTTTAGTATTCTACACAAACTAGTCATTAAGCATCAGATTATCCTAAGAACTCTTGTTATTTTCTCCAATAGCCCCAGCTGGCATTTGGAATAAAAGTGAGTTAATATAGCTTTAGAAAAAAATAAATTCTAACCACTATTTATTTCTATCCAATCTTTATTATTTTTATAAAACAACTCAAGTCAGCTAACATATTGTGCCAATATTCAAAGGAACATCTGCCTCCTTTAAAGACATGATGTCTATATAAAGTTATTTGTTTATTAAACTTATTCGCTGCCACTACAAGCGACTGGGCACGTTATGAAATTTCACATTTAGAAATGATCCCTTCTTGCTCAAAACAGATTTGAATAAATCAGTAAGAATGCAGCTATTATGTAATGAAAAGCAATTCTATTCCCAAGCCTATAATTCCAACTGAGTTTTGAGGAAATTACTTGAGAGGAAATTAATGTAAGATTTCAATCTAAGAATCTTCAATATGCAAAAAAGAACAGATGTATGTAGTTGGAATTATTTTCATCAGTTCCTGATATGAGCTGATTTGTATGTATTGATTTAATTGATTGATAAAATGTATGTAAAGTCATACCTTTTTATATCATCTTTATCTTTCAGTGCCTAAAATATGAAAATGAATTGGTCCGTTATTATACATCTGCATATTAAATGTTTCACTTTAGATTTCCATTAAAAGTAATGGGTAAATCCTGAACAGGAGCTTTTGAAAGTAAAAAATAATACTGGAGTAACTCACCATGTACCAATGAAGGTGCTATAGCATCTTTGTGAAGCAAGTGGGTAAAATCCGTCCAGCTGTGCTCTCTTGTGGTTGCAAATGCATCATCAGAGGATTGAAGTGGCATAGCTGTGTGATGGCTTTAGTTTTTCACTGTGCTAATTCATTTCATTCTGCCTCCCATTTCTATGCTGCATATCTGTATTCTCATCATATTGCTCTCTTTCACATGAAAGTGTAGAAAATTTACAAGTGCAGTTTTCCAGGCAACAGTATATATAGCCTTCATTCATTTCTGTGTGCAAATGACTCATGCTTTTTAGAGTTCCAGATATACTGAGTTATTGATACTGATATTGTAAAATATACTGATATTGTAAATATTATTTCTATATTTTACCACTACAAAATTGGGTGGGAGAAGAAATCTTTTTCTTTAAAATTTGACTTTTCAGATCAAAACAGGAAAAAATATTTTCCTTATGTTGTCCCAAAACTACTTATTGTCTGATCATCATAACTAAAATACACAATGAAAAATGACTGGAACAATAACATCTTTCTAGTCTCTGCTACCTGTCACATTTTTTAAGTTTCTCATGAATTTTTCATGATAGGTTATCAAAATTAAATTTAACCATGTAATCACATATGAAAGATCACCCCAAGCAGCAAATGCTAAATTCACACAGGTATGTAGATCTAGATTAATAATTTATAATATGCATATATTGTTAACAACATTAACAAAAGCCCCTATAAAATAAATGTGTTTTTGTAAATTACACTTTCACAGAAGTTGAATATTCTTGCAATAAGAAAATATTACAAACCAGTATTTCACTGTCAGAAGTTCAGTTTGTAGGAACAAAATATTGTAACATTCCGAGAATCTCAGTAAAGTAATAACTATTTGATAACATATTCAAAGATGTGGTAGAAAACTACATCCTTAAACTAAACAGAAAAGCAGCTCAGTGCTTCAGGCAAAATTATACTAGATTTTAATTAAATCTAAGCAAGCTAAGTCCTTTCTTAAATATCTTAACAGGTTCCAAACATCTTTGGAAGGCTGGGTGGGGATCAGTATGGAAATTCTGGGAGAAATTGCTATCTTATAATAAGGCTTTTCTTCCTTATCAGCAAATAGCCATAGCCCGTGAAGGAGACTTGCTGACCAAGGAGAGGTTGTGCTGTGGGCTGTCCATGTTTGAGGTTATCCTGACCCGCATCAGGAGCTACCTCCAAGACCCCATCTGGCGTGGGCCTCCCCCAACCAATGGCGTCATGCATGTTGATGAATGTGTTGAATTTCACCGGCTCTGGAGCGCCATGCAGTTTGTGTATTGCATTCCTGTTGGAACAAATGAATTCACTGCTGAGTGAGTAGTCCTGTCCTGAAGGCTATAACCAATCTGCAAATAACTAAGATTTTATTACATGTAAATCAACATGGATATTTTGCTAGTGACTGGATGCGGTATCTATAAGGCCAGTCCTGAACAAAGGCCACAGTCCTGTCTTTTTGTGGTAGTATAAAGTCCTCAGAACATATTACTTCTTCATAAAATCAAGCAAGAAGAAATTGTTTTCCAAATAACATCTTTCCTCTTCCTATTCCTTCTAGACAGTGCTTTGGAGATGGCTTAAACTGGGCTGGTTGTTCAATCATAGTTCTTCTTGGACAACAGCGTCGTTTTGATCTTTTTGACTTTTGCTATCACCTGTTAAAAGTGCAGAGACAGGATGGGAAGGATGAAATCATAAAGAATGTGGTAAGTCTGAGAGTGAGCACATGGATATAGGACACCATCTTGCCAGATGTAGGATTCATTCTACTAGCTGTATACACTGAACATCAGTGGTTCCCCAAATTTAAACAGGAATTTTATATGAGGTAGAAACTTGAAAATGGTTTTATGTCAAACATCAGCTCAGAACTTTTGCACTGCACTAAATCTGTTTTCCAGAGTTTCAGTGAGATGATTTTTATCCATGAAGATGCACATTTCTGAATCTTTGACATTTTTTGTGCAAAGCCATGCTTTTTCTCCTAAAATTGTCTTTTTTATTCTAAAGAGAGCAGACAATGAATTACTGGATTAGCATAACTTGTATTTGGAGAATTTTGCATTTTTGTATAGGAAATTACATAAATAATTAGCAGAACAGTAAATAGCCATTCCCAACTGAATAAAGTCATGTCTGATGTGGATGCTTTGTATATACATTAAGTAAATACAGGGTCTGCTGACTATTATGTAGCAAACCAAGAAGTACTAGGATGGATAAGATAGAAAGAAATTGTATGTCTTTGGCTGAATGACAGTGAGGCAGTGAGAAAGAGGAAAAGAAGGACTTTAGAAAATCAACAACTTAACAAATATAGGGCCACTTGTCTTAAGAGAAGTGTTGCTGTAGGTTGAGCAGCTATTCCCTTTGCCTACATATTTAATTCTAAAGTATTGATTTAAGACAAATGTGTTACCTTCCAACTTCTTTGCACATGTAGAGAAATGTTATATTTATGGTGCCTAAGAAATAGATCAAGTCACATCAGTGAGAGTTTGAAACATTTTTTCTACTTAGATGTTGGAGAGAAGTATTCTAGATATTAATGTGTCACCTTGTAGATTCTTTTGACAACAGGATGGCTATAAAAATAGTGGCGATGGTGTTTGTGTTTTCTTATTCCTGTTTTTGTTTTAATCTGCAGCCACTTAAGAAAATGGCTGACAGGATCAGGAAGTACCAAATTCTGAACAATGAGATTTTTGCCATCCTGAACAAATACATGAAATCAGTGGAAACAGACAGTTCAACAGTTGAGCACGTTCGTTGCTTCCAGCCGCCCATCCATCAGTCCTTGGCCACAACATGTTAAGTTTCAGCCCTGGAAATACAGTGTGACGATTTGTGCTTTCTACTGAATGTTGGTGAGAAAGAAGTGGCTGGACTCCAGCAAAGACCTGGAAGCCAAACAGCTGCAAACACAGGTCTCACAACAAAGCTGATGTGAATGGATCCAGTACACAAAGATGCATTTCCTAGAAGACTCGTTTGAATGCATGTTCTATAGCTTTCTGGTTGGCTTTAACTATAATATTGAAACTGTGGTGAGAAGAAGCAAAAAGTGGCTTTTCTCCTGTGGTTTCTTCTATTTTTGTGACCCATAATCACCTGATCAAGCACAAAAATCTGCAGTCCTTAAAATGGTCATTATTTTGGAGATTCCCATTAAAGAAGCCCACATTTCAAAATGTTGCAAGTCTTCCACTTGGTGCACAGTGAACTTAAAATAGTTTAATAGTGCTTAAACATTTTGAAATAATGAGTTTCTCCCATTGCAGGTGATACAGAACAAGTATCATGTTGTTTTAGACTCAGAATAACATACAACTGTCGAACTGGAATTAGCAAGTTTTTGCTGTAATCATCATCTCTCTTTCTAGATTTATTTAACTTTACTAAGCCAAATTAGTAAATTTGTTTAGCAGTGGAATATTAAACAAATTTTATCAGTCTTTGCATTGACTGACCTTGCTCTAGAGCAAGGGAAAACAAAGTAATGCTTTCTTTTCAGTCCCTTTCTTGACATGATTACATTTGAGCTAACATTTGTTTCTTACTGTTAGTATTACAGACAGTTATTGTCTATATAGGATGGTCTCAGTTCTCAGTCAAGTTTACAGGTCACATCTTCTTGGAAAGTTGACTGGAAATGTGATTCACATATTGAGCTGAGCATCTTTTTTTCCTTTGGAGTGCTTTTAATAGAAGCATGAGATTATTATATTTCTGAATTCCTGAAGATGGTTGATAATTCATGATTATATATCAAAATGTAATAATCAAAAGGAAACATTCTTAGGAATACTGCAAAAAAATCTTGGTTGTAAGCAACAGTTTGTCTTCCTTTTAATATGTATGGTTCCAATGACATATGGATTTCCAATAGTTGATTAAAAAATGAATAAGCTTGTAGAATGAAGGGAAGAGGTAATTTGAGAACTCTTACTCCCTGTACACCCAGGAGATAAGTCCATGCAATTTGGATGAGAAGATACTACACACAGTCAGGAGAAGTCAAATCAAATACTTTCCACAAAAGATGTGTGTAGCAGAAGGAACGCCTTAAAGAGACAAGATCAGGCAAGAATGATGAAAGAGAAAAGAACTACTAAATCAGCCAAAACCCTACTATCTGGTGAGAAGATCTTTATGACTCCAAATATGACAGTAAAATAGACTCTGAGTATAAAGCCACCCACTTTAGCAAGTCTAATTACCCAAGCAGAAGTTTAATTACCAAAGCACAAGTGTATATCACATCATAAAAGGAAAGGGAGAATCTCTTAAGACCTTAAGAGAATATTTCTGACTTGTTTTGAGGTATCATAAGGGTCTTGATAAAATTCATCAAGCAAGTTCCCCTTTAATTGTCCAGGGCAAAAAGATGGATTTTAGAATAAAAGTCCTCTAATATTTCAGTTGTTCAAATTAATTCCTGTAAAGAAATATGATATGCTCTATACATGCTTACAGTTTCAAAATTAAGAGTAAAAAATATTAAATATTTGGTCAGTTTTCCCTGTTTGTTGAAAATTACAAAGGGTACAGTGCATTAAAAAGTTATTTTTGTACAGTGAATGAGAGTAGTACAAGACAGTAGTTATGTTCTATGCATCTCATGAAGACTCAATCAGTAGAACATCCTGGAGTTTGTTGCTGGTACCATCTTAAGGTACTGTTCTGTGAAATTCTTGGGATAGAGGTGTTTCCCTGATCTTTGGCCTGCAGAAAATAAAGCCAGGCTCCTCCAATATTGGACAGTTGCCAGAACATTCAACAGTTTGGTCTCAATCTTATCAGGTTTAAGATCAGTTTTGCCAAATTTACTGCCCTCCAGAATGTTGGCCCCAGTCCTGATGCAAAGATGCCAAATTGGGGCAATCTGGCTAAGATATATTTTCTACTGTTTACATCTCAGATTTTTTTACCATAAACACATATTTAATTATTCATCACAGATGTGCCAGGTGTTATTAATCCAGAATTTCCGAACATTTTTCTATTTGATAAAAATACATAAAGTAGAACAGCTTACTGCTTTCTGTCTTCAATCCTGGAAGAACATTGTGTCTTAAGGAACAATAGTGGCATAACATTATTAGTGCTAAGAATATGGGTCTTAAATTCCTTCTTTCCACTAAAATTTACATCTCTTTATACAGAAGTTGATGGGATATTTTT
>JANHZU010010701.1:24073-43023 GCA_032468055.1 Acrochordus granulatus | reverse complement strand
CAGAAATAGAGCAAACTAACCAGCACTTATGGATCTGCTTCGAGGCTGCTGCTAGGCCGGCTGCTGTCCGGCACCCCTGCTGGCTCAGAGAATCCGCTGCCGCCGATGCTGAGGCAAAACTGCCTTTTCCCTATGCAATGCTTTTCCGGGCGTTGTGGGCAGTTTGGAAAAGTTTCTTGCCTCTGTACTATGAGGGGAGAAGCGATGAGGGGGAATTTTTGCTTTATTTTGTGTGCATGTGCACGCATGTGCACACTTTGAGAATATCCCAGCTAGAATGAGGGAGATGAGAGAGAGGAGGGGGAGGGGACGCGGCAGTGTAGGCAGAACACGTGCACGTGCTGCCGCCCATATGGCAATGGAGTATGCCATGTGGCATTTCCTGAATGGGAAATACAGAGCACGCTGACTGATGACACATAAGGCATTTGCGCAAGTTTCTCATCTTGTGAGTTGTGGCTCATCTAGCAGAATAAATTTTATTAATTTTTTTTCTCGTCTTGTGAGTTTCACATCTTGTGAGTTACTCTTCTTGTAAGGTACCACTGTAGTACATTAAAGTTTAAAAAAGCTGAATTTTTATAAGTGCATGTAGTATTATACTTGATTTTTTTTTCATCAGAGCAGCTGATAAGGACATCTCACACCCCTCCAGGTATTCCTGATGTAACCATACCACTCCTATTTAGCATAGACAAAAGTGAGATGTCTCAGAACTTGTGAAAAAATATTATCTTCTGATTGTTTCCACCTAAGAAAATGGTGAGAAGGCTTTTCCTTAGGGAAACCCTGGAACAGTTCACTGAATATGTACTAAATTTATGTATATAAATTGAAGGTTCTTGTAGATTATCTTATAATCAAGAATCCTTTTTTAAGAATGGAAATGGCTAAAGGCCATTTACAAATACTGATTTATTATAGAGCAAGACAAACATGTGATAACATGTTTTGGAAGGTTAGTGGTTTGCAGTAATAATGTCATAGTTTTACAGGATATACATAGTTTTAAGTAGGTACTTAAGTACATACATACATACATATCGAGGAGGTCTCCAAATACATGGTGTCATCTAAGCTGAATTTAAGGACTGAAATAAGCCTTGAAAATATTTGTGGTCCAAGAAGGATACCTCCAGATTGTAGGTTATCATATGGTTGTGTTTTAAGGCATCTTGATGCCATTATTTCTCATTTCTTTACCTTGCAAATTTTAATCTATTAGTTTTGCTAAGAAGTAATTAATTGCCAACTGATGGTGCAAGAATCCAAATGACGAAAAAAGATTCTTAGCAGTAATACAATCTACGAGGTTGCTTGCAAAATAAAAGGCAAGCAAGCTAATTTCTAATCTTTTCTTCCCATGTTTCCCAGGCTCTCTGTTCACTCTGGCTTGCCTGAATCATCATGCTGTTTGTCAAATCATTAAGAACGTCAGTTCTCCAGTGTCACCCCATGCAAATTTTAATTTAAGCTCCAACTGGATGGTACAAGTTGAAGACAGATATGGATTTTACATTGGCTTGGCCTTGGCCATCTTTTCAAGCTTTCTCATTGGCACCAGTGTCATTCTCAAGAAGAAAGGTCTGCGTCGGTTGGTAGAGAAAGGAGGCACCAGGGCTGGTATGGATTTGTTAATTTAGGAGAGGAAAGAGACAAATCTGTTCTCTGAAAAAGAGCTCTAGCGGCATTAAATCCAGTTTTCCCTAAGCACTGGTTGGGAGTTCAGCTCCCATAATAATTCAGAGCCAGTATAATCAGGGATATGCTGACTATAGGTTGGAGAAGTTATTAATACCTTCTGGCCTCTGAAGATCATTCAGAATTCATTCCATGTTTGCCATATTAAATACACTACCTGAAACCTTAGAGAGAAGGTATTAGTATTAACAGCACAAATCTAGATAGACTAATAATTCAGTCCTACTTCTTAGAGTAACAATACTTTTTCTAGAATAACATTTCCAGAGAAAAAATTAAAAAGCAGATCTATAACAGTGTACGCTGTGGCTTAGGATAAAATGTTCAAGTCAGAGCATAATGTTATGGCAGTTAATTTCAGAAATGTTATGCTGTGAGAGTTAAATCCATGCATGGAAGGTGTGTGTGTGGGGTGGATTGTAAAGGCTTACCAGTTTAGGTAGTATTTACTTTTATGAAAGGCATTTAAAAGTCATTGAAAAGATTTGCATTATGGCTTGCAGATCAACTGTTGTGCTCTCACTCCAGACTCTTAATTGTTTCTCTTTTTTATGTTTAGCTAAATATAAAATATATTTAACTACCATAACATTCTATTTGGAATTGACTTTATTTTATGCGGAATTTGTTCTACAAAATTCTTCTCTAAATATGTTCTTTTATTTTCCAGGAGAGGGAGGTCATGGCTATCTAAGAGACTGGCTGTGGTGGGCTGGTTTGCTGACCAGTAAGTACGATTTTTTACATAGACCTGGATATGTACCTGATCAAATATTTACCCTTGATGATTACTGAGAACTTAATCCTCTGTGGATTATTTTCCATGCTACAATGTGTAGTTTCTACAACTTCTTTGGCCTTTTTGCTCTGGAAGAGTTTACACTGATGGCCTTAAAGGACTTTTTGCACTTAAAGACCTCTTTGCGCCGAAAGAGATTACACTGAAGCATGTGGAAATTATTTATCAGATGTTATCACCACGGCATGGAATGCAGAGCCAGGCTCTGGAATGTTCATGAATATAAATGATTTACTTTTCAGAAGACACATTTACTGGCAGCACCTTCAGCAACTGACAAATGTATAGCAGTGTACACTTACATGAACAGGAAACCTTTGCAGGCAACTCCAGTCCATGCAGATACATACCATAATAAATGGATTAATTCTGAACTGTGCTATAAGGCATTTTTCTCTTTTTGCTACCGCTACTGCTCTGGAAACTGACTTAAGTCATTGATTACTGCATTGCAATTTGAGTATAGTGTCACTTGTTCATAATTTAGATTCTTTTTTTATATATTTTACAAAATGACAACATTTGTCACAAAATTGACAAGATTGGAAAGCTCAGGGACATTTTGTTAGAGCCTAAGTGTCTAACAAAATCGACGTTGTATAAATAGTCCTTGACTTATTACCACAATTTTGTCCCAAATTTCAGTCACTAAGCAATGTGAATGTAAAACAAGATGTCATGTGACTGCATTGCTTGGTGACCGCAATCCTGGCAATTCCCATTGTCATGTTTTAGTGAATTTATTCAGTCATTAGCCAAGGACCCACCCTAATCAAACCATTCCAGGTTTGGTTGCTCCCAGCCCCGAGCTTCACTAAGGT
This sequence comes from Acrochordus granulatus, assembly GCA_032468055.1. NCBI lineage: Eukaryota > Metazoa > Chordata > Lepidosauria > Squamata > Acrochordidae > Acrochordus > Acrochordus granulatus. The sequence goes on along the minus strand of JANHZU010010701.1, from coordinate 39,702 downwards.
AAGGGACTGCCACCAACTCCCACCTACCTATCTCCATCCCATCTCTGTCTCTAGGTCGCCCTGTACCCTCCTTGAGGGGTGGCAAGCAGGCCCAGAATTGCATGACTCTGTGGCTGCTTGCCATGCCCTGGAAGGCTGCAGCTGCCCCAGCCCAATCCCAGTCGCCATCACTACTCTGCACTCAAGATCTCTGCCACTCCAGTTGACCTTCACCATCTTCTTACTCCAGTTACTGTCAAGGCACCCCTGCCTGCTTTAAGCTGGTTTAGGTTAAGCCTCTTTAGGCTTTTGTTTTCTTTTTTGCAGCACAGTCAGCATCAGCCCTGCCCAAGAGCTCTTTGCAAAGGGACATTTTAGTGTGCTGCAGCTCGGGGCTGCTTTAGGCTTTTTCCCCCCCTTTTTGTAGTGTGAAGCCAGCCCCACCTAGCCCAGCAGCCAGGGTGGGCATGCCTTCTCAGCAATGAGAGCAAGAGGGCAATAAAAGTCAGCAGTGATAGCAAAGAGCAGGGCAGGAGGGGGTCAAAAGGACATAAATGGTGGGAAGAAGGTGGTGGAGCAGCACCTTGTGGTCGTAAGTGCAGGCAAGCTGCCAAGCAGCTGAATTTTGATCAAGTGACCATGGGGCTGCTGCAATGGCTATAAGTTTGGACAGGGGTCATAAGTTCCTTCATTCAGCACCATTGTAACTTTTAACAGTTGCTGAACAAATGGCCATAAGTGGAGGACTGCCTGTACTTTTGCTTACAGTTCCTAAGCTTTAATGTTTTCTCAGAAAGAGAGATTTTGTAGAACTGAATAGAAACAAGAGTTGCTGGCCAGTGAGAACCTAAATAGTAATGATTGTAATTCACCTGTTTTTTATTTTTATTTTTTTGGTGGCTGTTTGCTCAGTGGGTGGAGGAGAGGCTGCCAACTTTGCCGCATATGCCTTTGCAGCTGCAACAATTGTTACACCACTCGGGGCACTTAGTGTGCTTATAAGGTGATTACTTTTCATTTTGCTGTTTCCTCCTGACTTTATTCTAGGTCAAGGTGTCAATAATGTGATGTGGCTTGCCATTATAAAAGAGATTTATAATCTTGTACAAATATATCAATAGCCAGATATGGACTTATGTCCTGCTTTTTTCCCTCTCAAATGTTTGCGTGTTAGTTTTGTTATTTGGTGATGTTATTCGGTGATCTACGTTAATAAAATACAGATTTGTAATGTTGTTATGTTTTTTATCACTAATTTGCAAGTAGAATACAACAGAAAGAGTAAAGGCTGTATTTTTGTGTGTGTTTGTTGTGCCAGTGCCATTTTGTCCTCTTATTTGCTTGGAGAACGTCTGAACTTACTGGGCAAGCTTGGTTGTATGCTGAGCATTGTGGGTAGTACCGTTCTTGTGATACACGCTCCGGAAGAAGAGGAAATCACCACTTTGGGAGAAATGTCTTCAAAACTGAAGGAACCAGGTATTGTTATGAAATAAGGCACAAAAGAATGAAGGTGTCATGTTTAGTTGGAATGTTATCATATCTGAACCAGATTCTCAGGGGATCGTAATGTGATGATTGTAAAAGTGTCTTACACAAGGATAAATCCTCTATGAGGTTTGCCATGATTTTATACACATTTAGTGGTATCCCATGGGCTGTGCCAACTGCCCTGCTTCCCTTTTCCAGAGAAAAACTTTGAGGTTTGCTCATGTCCTGTTCTCAAGCTATCTACCGACCGACCGCACATTTCTCTTTGTGAGAGACTCTCAGCGGCTTATAATTTAAATAAAAAAAATTGAGTTGCTAGATAAGGTACAAAGAAATAGCTTTTGATATGCAGACTTTCAGAAAAAAATAGGTTTACAGAGCATGTATGCCTGCCTTTCTGGCCTTAGATTAGTTTGATAAATTGCAAAGTAGCCTGAAATTCAGTCACTAGAATATTCCAACAATCCCCCAACTCTGGTAGTCTGCAGCCAACAAGGCAGAAGTGAAGATGGGTAGATATTTACATCTGTCTTCTGGATTTCTCCTCCCCTCCACATTTTCTAGGGCCATAGGCTTCTGCTCTTATTATTTTCACTTTGTTTTTTCTGTAGACTTCAATCCTGTTTTTGCATGAGGAGAAGGATGCCCATTCCTTCCAATTATCTTAAGTTCCTAATTACAATGCAGTGCCATGTTGTTCTACCCATCCATTTTCTGTATTAGCCAATGCTTGTACTAAGCATTGTATTCTGTCTTCTATAAAATTATCACAATTTGTCATTTTTTTGTCTTAATTTCTTCCAGGTTTTCTTGTTTATGCCAGCGTCCTCTTGGCTATTTGTTTAGTTCTGGTATTTTTCTTAGCACCACGTTATGGAAAGACCAATATTCTCATCTACCTTTCCATCTGTTCTGTGATTGGGGCTTTTTCTGTCTCTTCTGTCAAAGGACTGGGTATTGCCATCAAGGGTTTTTTCACTCACCAGCCTGTTCTACAAGACCCATTGACCTGGATTCTTGTCTTCACATTAGTGGCTTCTGTTACTACTCAGATCAACTACCTCAATAAAGCTCTGGACATCTTCAATACCTCTATGGTGTTCCCCATTTATTATGTGCTCTTTACCACTGTTGTCATCACAACTTCGGTTATCCTTTTTAAAGAGTGGGTCACCATGTCTGTAGTAGATATTATTGGGACAGTATGTGGATTTCTTACCATTATTTTAGGAGTGTTTTTACTCCATGCTTTCAAAGATATGGATGTCAGTTTGAAGAATATATCACAACTGATCCAGACTTCTAATGAGACACCAGTAATTAAGGATGACAAGGACATTTTAATAGAGCTGGATAATCCAGACACCAAGGCTCATAACAAATCCAAAATATTCATGATCTTCAGTTGAACCTAATTTAATATCTCTATTTCTTTGGATAATGGGGCCAAACAGTATGCAAACATGCATGTTATGTGGAAGAATTAAAATGAAGCATCACCATATATGCCTTTTGAAACAGCAACCAACTTCACCACAACTTGCTACCTCTACTTTTCTGCTTTGTGATTCTCCTGTTTTCATCCTTGGCAATGGCACTGTATTTTGCACACTCTAATCAATAGCAGTGGTGATTGTATTTGTGTCAAACATGGGCATATTCCCTGTGCCTTCAGAAGAAATGTTCTACTGTCAAGCAGTATTATTTCTTCCAGATTTTTCCCAGTCTTCTCCTTTCTTCATGAGGAAAAGCTATATTCATTGCCTGAAGTGTGGGGAGAGTTTGAAACTTCAAAAAAAAAGCATTTCTCTTTTTTCCATCTAAGTATACCCAAATCATTTTTGAAAATGTAGGGAAATAAATAACTAAATTTTCCTCCAGACTGTGACACTGTCTGAGACAGTCAGGGCAGTCAGTCATGTCCTTCCTTAAATGGTGCATTCCCAATAAAATTGCCCTACAGCCTTTTTCTTGGATATTGGTTTTTGGTATATTCGATGCTTCCACAATGTCAATTAATTTTACTGATTCTGATACAGTAGCAGCTGCCTTTCATTTCCCATAAATATTAGTTATGATTTAATTGTAATAATGCTTTGTGTTCTTGTCCCCATGCAAAATTATAAAATGTATTTCATAATTAGTAAATTTCTGATAATTCAAAGTACTATTAATATTTATGTTAATCTTTACCAAGATTAACAAATCTTGGTAGAGTTCAGACAACATGAGTTGTTTTGAATTTGGCAGCATATAAATCATAAATGTACAGCCACTTGGAGAGGCAGTCTTTTGTAGTGCAGCAGTGTTTCTTAAGGTGGTTTGAATTTCACCACTCTCATTTAGTTTGGGCTATAGGAACATTATAAAACTTGTTTCCCAAATATACTCGTCTTATAGTCAGTTGCTTGTCCCAACATAGTAGTTTGCACATTTATGCACATGGACAGGGCTAGGCTGAATTATAAAATAGCCCAACTTTAAAATTAGATTTGTGTGCTTTTTTAACCCAAGCACCAGAATAGCCATGATAACTCATGTATTTAGGAATCATGCTGTGCCTCATCTTCCTGGAGAAGTGAAACTTAATACTCAAAAAGCCCTAACTTCAGTGACATGTGAGAAGTTGGAACTATATTTGTTTTTAAGCAGAAGCTAAAGAATAATGTTTTCTAATTTTAACAAAACTCTATGTTCTATAGGAATTTTTGGGAAATGTGTTTATAGTTGAATAATTTTTATATAGTTAGAACTCAGTTATGATCACAGAAAGTGTAAACTGGGATCAAAACCATCAAAAGTTAGTAAGATCTATTTAGTGATAACACATGAATAAGTTAGAGGCTCAACTGCCTGCAATAATTATCACTAACTACCCAATTTATAATATTTTATTGGTCAATGAAAGTCTTTTTTAGCTTGGATGACCAAGATATTATAAAATGTTGTAACTGTGGTTGAAAATACTGTTGTATTTGAAGATTCAAATAAGACAAGGCTGATTATGATCTAATCATTTGTCTGTTGAACCAAGTGCAGGAAGTTTAATTTTGTTAAGTTTGCAGCTATATTTTGTTTCAAAAGACTTTTGTTTAAATATTTCAGGCTGTTTTCAATCTTGCCTCTCTCTGTTCTTCTAAATTAATGGGGCACCATATATTATTCTTTATGGTCAACAGCAAAATTAGTTCTCATTTATGGAAGACAGTTTTATAATGCAATAGATTCAATTGCAGCGATCACAAGTATACAAGTAGCTTTTAAGAGAAACAGCCTTATAAAGTTTGTTAAAGGAGTGGCATCCATATATAGTTTGTGAGATAGTTGTATGAAAGTGCTGAAGCAAAACAAAGTTTTATCTTATTCTTGTAAAATTGTAATTTTTTTGTAAAAGTATAGCACAAACATGCCTTGCAAAAGACTGCTTTTTTGTTTCCTGAATCTGAAAGCTAGCTCAGTGACTTTGGGCCTGTCACTCTTTCTCAGCCCAACACACTACATAGGGTTGTTGTTGTAGGGAAAATAGAAGGAAGAAGGAATATAAGGTATGTTCACTGCCTTGAGTTTTATACATACAAACATTCTAAAAATAAAATTCCCACATCTCCTCTCCTCACAGTTTCAACTGTCATCCTCTTCTGTACTTGTATTTGCTACTTCATTTCCAGTACAGTACTGTTTCTTGGGTTTTGAACCTGTGTATGGATGGATAGATGGATCGGTTGATACTGTAGAAAATAATGTACTTGGAATAGTTTCTAAAACTGAAGTCCTATATTAACTCTGGGGATGGAAAAATAATGTTATTTGAAACTTTTGAATGGAAATAATGGTCTGATATTAAGGGCTGTTTTGCTCTGATGGCATCAGATAATAGCTCTTTGACTGTGTGTATATCTTATGCTAAGCCATAATTTAGATTTAGTATGTATGAACCCAGCCATCCTGATTTGCAAACTGTATTTTATGGCTTTTGTTAACAGTGAACATTTGTATCACAAGTACAATATTTTTGAAAACTACAAAAATAAAACTGTATTTAACAAATCTAGAAAAAAACTTTGAGATCTTTGTTGCCAATGAATGTATTTTACAATTAAATAATTGAACTTTGCAAACGTCTTTGATAAATGACTGAAATTTTTTCTTATTCATATGATTGTTCAGTAGAACTCATTTATTTGGTGTGGAAAAATCTATTATTTTTATAAACTCCCAAAGCTGGTAATCTGTTTCATTTGCTTTCTGCTTCCCACTATCCTTTCCCAAGTTAGCCTTGTTTTCTGGAACAATGAGCACCGAAATCTAATATAGCTAGAAGAAAGAGGAAAGCCCTCTTGTATCTGAGATTTGCTCTCTGAATAGTCTGCAGACAATAGGTAAAATATATATTTCAGTCTAACTGAAGTACCATCTGATGGCAGTAGGATTTTTTTAAACTTCAAATATCATTTGGGGGGGGAAGCCAGCACAAAGCTAGCCAACTTTCGCTGATCCCCAGAACTCAGGAATCATCCGTGAAGAAAGCAATAACAAATCAATTCTGTACTGATGACTGTTATCTCCTGAATCATAGGCAGCATGCCTTATTGATTACTGAGAAGGGACAATAGAAGAGGGATATTGCTCTCTACTCTGAGCTTTTGAGTTTCCCTAATGCATCTTGTTGGCCAATGTGTGAAAGAAAAATATTTGACTTAAATGGATTTATAGTCTGATTCAGCAGGATTCATGTTTTTATTGTGTCCAAGGAAGCTGCATAGATAAATCCATTATGTCCCCAAGATTGAATTCAAATTGTGGATTTCAAATTTTCCTACTTCTCCAGCTAGAAGAAAGGTTGCCCAAAGAACTGCATACATAATATCTGGTCAGTGCAAGTTTTCTCCTCCCCTCTTTGGTAGTATTAATCCCCATACAATAATTACTCAAAGTGTAGAAATAGTAATCACAAAATTTATTCAGTATATCTAGGCAAAAGGCACAACAAACTGCATTATTCAAGTACTTATAGGTGCACAAAAATCATACTGTAAACTGTAAGATAAAATGGTGAGACGTAAAAAGAGTTTCTCAAAATAATAAAGCATGAAAATTCTTACAGTGCAGTCTAGGATTGCAAAGTACTTCAGCTATAAAGGTAAAAAGGACACTTCGGAAGTCATTTAACAAATGCAGTAACTATGATCCCAAGGAAATGCATGGCTTGCAAAGTGTTCCATGTTTACCTCCCTCCCTCAATTCTGTGATCCCTGATTTGCCTTTTGCCTCTTAACTGAAAGCCTTGCGCAACTCTAGTGTTTACTAAACTTGCAAATAATCTTCACAGAATTTTAGGAACACAATCCTGATTCAGTCCGTGCACAGCTGTAAGCACGTGTAACATTTTTCTCCCAATCTATGGAAAAACAATTATGTGACGTACTAAGGGTGTTGTTAAGGTATATAGTTAAGCCTGTTAATTCCTGCATCTGAAAAGGCTCCTCTAGAACATAGTTAAGAGATGTACCAAAATTCCCTCTTTCATGCAGGAACTATTTCTGCACTAGTGTGAGGGGAGCAAGATCTAATTATTTATTTTAGAACTTAAAAGGAAGTCCCTCTTGAGAACTAGCAGTCTGATTAAAAAGATATTCTTTCGGCTATAAAAACTTTATTGGAAATACAGCCATCTTGAAACAATATGAGATTAGTGGAAGAAAAGGCAAATCAAGAATAGGATCTTTTGTGTCTTAACCTGCAGTGGTCTTAAGTGCAAGATTTTTAATGGGATTCTGCAAGGTTTTTGATTCCATTTTGAAAACAGTTTTTCTGTATATGCAAGATGAGGATGTGCTTGCATTTCATTTAGGCAGTCCTAACTTTTATATCCTGGATTCCGTGGCTGCAGCAGAGCTTCAGCTCTTGCATATTCTGAAACATCTCCGCAGAGTCAAATCTGCCCAGGAATTAGGGACAACACTGAAGATTTAACTTTCAAAGAACCAAGAGTAGCTCTGAATAATGGCTGCATTTTCTAGAGAAATATTTTCATATAAAAGGGTTGCTGGATTGGGGTGGGTCGGAAATATACATCTAGGAATGCACAAAATACTTTGGCCGTAAAATGATTATTTCAGCTTTTGCAAACATGGAGCAAAAGAGTTATTTGGTTTTGAAGTCAGAGCAGAACACAACAGTTTATTCCGAATGTGGAATGATCTTGCCAGCTTTGAATGGAATCATTTTCAGTGTTGCACCTCTTCCAAGAACTGTAGCTGGGCTGTTGCTTTATGACTGGGCTCCTTTTTCTCACACTTTTTCATACCAGTAGAATAGCAAGGACTAGTGATACCTTGCTGTTACTGGATAAGGAAGTGGGTTTCAGAGAAGAAAGCAGCAGCAGCCAAACTGTTCCTCTTGTTTTCTGTTAGGATTTAATGTTTTTTAAAAAAAATACTTTTTTAGTTTTTACTTGATCAAATTTTGTACATTTTGGTTAGTACGTAGCACTTGGTATGAAATGCTAATCTACAAACTTTTCTAGCCCTGGCATGAAAAAAAATGAAACAAGTTGAGCTACAGTTCTCGTTAAATCCTGATCAAATTAAATCCTGATCAAAATACTTTTAACAGCTTCAAGTTTTGTCCAACAGAATAAATTTTTTCATTCTGTGTTTTAGTACAACACATTCAAGCAGAAGTGTTTTTTGATGTGTATCGAGGGAGGCTATTTTGTTCTAAGCAAAAAAGGCATGTTTCCTATTCTGTGCACACTTCTGTACATACATTCCTTTACTCAGAATAACTGTAATGTAAAGGGGCTAGAAAAACTCCTAATTCATATTACAAGTAACCACTCAGTTTTGCTAGGAAACAATTGAGCACCAGAGAAAAGTCATGGGAAGGATTTGCCGTTTGTAGATACAGATATTAAGTAGGAAACATAAACTTACAGTATTACTTTGTAACCTAGCAATTAAAACATTATTTGACAAGCACAACGTTAAATCAAAATCTGCAGATGCCCAACCTGAGAACACATTTTTCAGGAACATAATTTTTGAGTTTGGACTGCTGAAGTAGCATTTGGGGTAACTGGATTATATTCACTCTGACCCAGTTCAATTGCTTAGAGTTAAAACTGGAGTAAGTTTTAGAAAGATAGAAAAAATGTGTACTGCACTAACATGTCATATGCACTATGCCTCAGTATCACCAAGACTGGCCATGACCGTTTTAAGTCATCAGAAACCAAACAGCATTTCTTTCGCACCAACATACTGCAAAGCAAACTGAAGAAAAAATCCAGAGGATAAAGGAAGCACCACTTAAAAAAACCTGAGATAGCATATGTGAAGCCTTGGATATGCCTGTGTTACAACTGGATCACTGGAATTCCAGGTTATTTAAAGTGCATAGACGATTTGTACTGTGGGGCACAGTCATACAGAAGACAGACTTTAATTAGCCCCCCAGCGGCACCATGACTTAAAAAGGCTATTTTTAAGCATAGGGAACTGTAGTGGGCACCTAAGTAAACTAAATATAGGTGTCCCCCAACAAATTGTAATGGGGAACCCATAAACCTTTGAATTGGATGAGTAAGACAACATGGCAGCAAACACTGATTAACAGGCACTATACATAGTTCTGTATTGCATTTTAATCAGAAAACTCCCCATTATAATGGTGTTACAAAGGTTACTGTGGTACCTTATCTGATGACTTGTTCACATTATAAATTAGCTATGTTCTTTATGCAAGTCCCAAGTCAGAAAGTATAAAAAGTTCTTTATTATGTTAAGGACAGTTTTCAAATGTTTTAAGTGGTTAAGTCCAATCTACGTAAAATATATTTTTTTAAAAAAACACCCTAAGTAGAGTGCCTTGGTAACATTAATTGAGGGGTAGCGGTTCACAAAAACACTGAGTGGAGCCTGAATCTCATCCTTTTTCGACCTCATGAAGGTAATGTCTATGTAACAAAATCTATGTGAATCTCATGGTGTACGAGGTATGAATAGCGATGTGCTGGTAAGTGTTTTTTGGAGTGCTAAGCATAGTAACTTAGAGCTTTGTTCTCAACCAGCTCACAAAACTAAAGAAAATGTAACAATTGGTTCTCATGAGCCAGTACGAGTCAGCTCCAGCACACCACTGGTTTGCTACCCTATCAGAGCAAAATAATTTTAAAAACTCTCTTTTTTGCACCGTCTCCAACTGTACCGCAAAATTTTGCTTCCTGTCATTTTAAGACAGACAATAAATAAACTCTAAAGTTAGCCTAAAACAGGTTCTAAAAACCTACCCCACCTCATCTACAAAAAAAATAATAATCATGCCCTAGCCCCTCCCCCATGCATGATAAAGCCCACCCTAATTTTTATCATCTCTGTTCTAGTCCCGTCCTAAAACTGCCCACCCTCCCCTTCATATAAAAATGTTTATGAACTTCCTCCAACATGTTTTCTTTCGAAGCGGAGAAGGTATCATATTAGATGCATGTCTCAACTTTTTGATGAATACTTCAGAACATGTAACACTTTTTATGGGGTCAAAAGCTCACCAATCACTTCCCAAAGTTGATGTGACATCTCAGAGATAACATAAGAGATCTGAAGCAAATACAGTGGAGAAGAAATGATGCCAATGTCATCAAGGTTGAAGGGAATTATTTGCTAGCACAAAAACATTTCTGCATAGCTGGTCAGTACTTTTTTGTGATCCCAAGGCAAATAGGGCCGAGGACTCAGAGGACTGTGGAAGTTCAAGGCAAACTCGTGACGCACCGCACTTACCAACTGTGAATTGAGAAAAACTTTGGGCTGACAGCTGACTCCATAGAAGAATATAAGAAGTCAAACATATGTAAGTGGGCAATTCCTTAAAGAGGAAGCATATATAACAGAATTCCTCGAACTGGGAAACTCTTCCGTATGATCTAAAGTAGATTGACAGGAATTCTCACTAGCCATGAGAAGGTGGCAGAGCATCACATCTCTCTCTTCTTCAAAGGACTTCAGATTCCGTTCCAAAAATTATACAAGTGTTCAGAGATAGATATATGGGCTCCATTATGAGGTGTTGATTAAAATCAACCTGTGGCTGAAGCAATTGATTACAGAAGGCAAATTAAATCCTCTGCGTCTCTCTGCATGCCAATTTAAACAAGTGAATGTAATGGAGAAAAGTCCTTGATATGCAATGACAGACCTCTGGACCTTTTCTAGAGAGTTGCACTGGCCCATGTCATGAAGTGTAGACCCTTTCCTAAAGGTGGCTTTGAAACTGGCCTCAGTCACTTTAGCCCTGAGACTTGTACACATGGAAACAAAGCCCTTGAAAATACCAGGTGAAAGCAAAAGGAACTGGTGTGCATTTTAGAACCGTAAGACAAACTTCAGGTTCTAAACTTCAGAGTATTTGCTGCTCCAGGGTTCCCGGCTCGATTCTACAAAAGATAAAACAACTGTAAACATTTGTTTTGTCTCAGATAGGAGAAACTACAGATATATTTGCATTTAGGCGGAGCAATTGATAAGAATCGTATCTCCTATATGCAAACATTTTAAATCTCATGTAACCTGTTTTCAGAAGCGAATTATGGCCTGATCCACATGTGGGTATTAGGTCTGCTGAATGCAATAAATTAGAATGCCTACGAAGTATGCATTGCATCTCGATCCAAAATGCTTTCGCTACCGTACTTCATGGTTGTGCTGGTCACTGACCAGAAAAAAATTATGCTTGTTCTTAGTTAATGACGAATTTGAATGTAATTCAAGTTGGCACACTTCTGCACAGGAATCTAACGCAAATGTACAGGGTTATTTATTGATATAAACATGACAGCTACTGTGGATGACAACGCATACACACACTTACCCATCGTGCTAATCCATTTTGTTTTAAAGAACATTATCCAAAGTGCAGAAAAGGAATGAGAAATAGTTTACCAAAAAAAAAAAATAATGCATAAAGTAAAAAAAAAAAAAAGGGAACATAGCTAAATCTGCAGCAACTATATTCAGTACACCTCTCCAACTTTGCAAACTTTCCTTGTTTCTGTATCCCATTTCATATATTGCCATTTGCCATTTGAACATCACTTCTCTCCTCTTAAGGATCTCATCACCTTCACCCAGCCACAATTTTCTTGGTCGTTTCTTTATTCTCCAGTTATTTACTCTTTCCCATTCAAACCATTCCACTGCATTTTTGTACTGATTACTCATTTTTGTGTTTCATATACTCATTCATTACCCATCATAACCTTTTCTATTTTTTATGACATAAACTTAAATAATCCATTATCTGCTTCATTCAAGTGACTTCTATATATTTCCATCACTTTAAAATCTCACTTTCATATAACAAAGTGAGTGTAGTGTGATCTCTCATACCTGGCCATTTTTGTTATTTTTGCCAAACAAACGTTCACAACAGACCACCGACTACTGAGAGTCTCCAAAATTTATGAATTTTTCCCATATTTAGTAAACTTTCTATTAAAATACACAAATATACCTACTTTCACTAACTACTGATTATTTAGATGCACACTGCAATTATTTACTCAATTTTCCCATCAAATGCAAGTATTTTGATCTTTGATACAGTAATTTTCAGATACCTGCTCCTCACTCTGTCAGTTGGGCAGTATACATATATTCACGTCTCCAGCCAATGTAACTCTAACATACTAATCTGTAAACTGATCACTTTCCATCAACCTTCCCTAAATAGAAAAACTGGAAACCAGGCAAAAATTGTCAGTACCACTGGATCCAGGGAGGGCTTCTTGAGGAAGGGATACTTCCTCTTTAAAATCCAGAGGAACCATTAGGGATTCCTCACAGATGCATTTACCATTTTCTGGATCCGATCACACATATCTCCCAGGAGATCCATGACTATCTTGCCTCCCAGTTCATTCCTTGGCCAAACTCAGTGTGTTTGTTTTCAACTTTTAATTCATAAAAGGTTTTCTTCATGAAGCAAAATGAGGCAGAGGATCTTTTTGTTGGTGATATCAGGATTAAAGAGCTTCTCTTGAAAGGTTCAACTGGAGCCTTGAGAACTTTCCAATGATATTTTATTCGCTCTAGCATTTGCATCTGTTATCTTAGCACAGTGGGTTTTTTTTAATGAATTTTAGCTTTTAAACTTCTCTGTTCTGGAAAATACCATGCTACAATTATATTAATAGCTTTACTGCTCTTTCCTTAAATCAACTTATCTTTCTGTCCCTTCCAAAGGAAAAAAAACAAACTGATACCAATTGAATATTTCAAAATTGGAAAAATATCTCAAAAGACTTGAGTGTTATTTTGTCTTATCTTTTGTTAATATATCATTGTTATAATTCTTGAGCTCACCTCTGACAAGACTGCATGCAATCCTGTATTCCTTGCAATGCTGTATGATGGTACTGCTCCTGTATTCATTCTGGACAACCCAGCCCTATTGCTTGAAGAGGCTGGATTAGCTGGGAGTGCTCTCTGAGGTGGTCTTAGTCTGGAATAATCCTACAGGATGGATGGAAGGGAGGGAGGGAGGGAGGAAAATAAAGAGTATAAACATAATACAGATCTTATAAGTAGGGTAGACAAAATAGGTATCTATTAACATTGTGGTGTGAAGAACATAAGAAGAGCACAGAATGAAAAGCAATTTATTAGGCAGAAAAACATTACTTATTTATGATTTAAGGAATATTCCCCAACTTGAAACTGCCCAGATGTGTTGGTGTTGCAACTCCAGAATTCCCAGGCAGCTAAGCCAAAATAAAACCATGGCCACACTGTGATATTTTATATTTCCAAGTCAATAAAATAAGCTAGGCAGAGGAGAGATTGAAAGAGAAATTCATCAGATACAAGATGATGCTGTCATTTTAACCTTTTTGGTATTTTGCCAACTACCTTCAACAACCTATTTAAAATGGTGAGGGGAGAGAAGTTCTCTGGGCTATGAGGAGCTCCTCCCTTTCTTCTTTTGCAGACCTCAGAGCCCAGAACCCTACCAATCTTTGGCAGTAATTCCACCAAATTTCAGAACTGTGAGGTATTTCTTGATGGGAATCCTCTTTTTTAACCTTAATCCTGTCATTCTGAAACACACAAGGACAATCATTCTCTTAATGATTGAATACTTCTCTTACTGCATCCTGGACTAGTTTCAGTATATTACCACATCAGCCCCTATGCTCCCTTGCTGCATCAACCCATCAGCTAAAAACCCATCAGCCTCTATATCATCTTATATATACATATATATTCCTTGCCAATGCTTGATTACAAAAAAGAATGGGTTAGTGCTTCCCCTACAGGCCAAGTTATGTTAGCACTCAATCTCAGGAGTAAGACATACCCACATGATACATAGGTTTATTTTGCTGTTGACAAAAAAATATATTACCCAATTGTACAAAATGTATAGTCCCACTGAAGCAGATACTTCTTTAAATTTACATTAGCACACATCTGGTAGCAAATACCAAATGTGGTTATTTGAATGTTCACTGTTTTTACAATGCCTGTACAGCTTACCGAGAGTTGTACTGACCAAGAGGATTTCATGTGTATGCAATTCCTCACCTTCTGAACCATGACATTTGGAGGTGGAGGTGCAGGCCTGCTTGGTGGAGTTCGTTTTGGCAAATGCCTTTCCACAGCCTGATGTTCCACAAACGGGGGTTTCTTTGTGTAGGTAGCTGGAAAAGGTGGTGGTGGCTGCCCCTGCCTCTTGAGCTCTGCAGGTGGTTGGCAATGTAGCACTAAAGATTTTGAGATGCCATTCTGTACATCAGTAACCTACAATCAAATCATACAAAGACAAAGATGGCATTTCTATTTTATTAGTTTGACTAACTGATAACCAACTTTTTCTTGGCTTCAGCAGGGGGCAGCATCTGACTGACCTTGTCTGGGCTCAAAATGGACTTAGGATAGACTGAGTTAACACTTCATTGGGGAACCTACAGGGATTTGCATGGTTGTAAGTGAAAAGACTGTGATGCTGGGAAAGATTGAAGGGAAAAGGAGAAGGGGACGGCAGAGGATGAGATGGATATGAGATAGCATAGTCAGTGTGATGGGTGTGGGCTTGGGAAGACTTCGGGAGGCAGTGCAGGGCAGGGGGGCCTGGCGTAATGCAGTCCATGGGGTCACGAAGAGTTGAACACAACTGCGCAACTGAACAACAACAACAAGTGAGAGCTGGAAATTCAAAAACATCTCCAAAGAATGCATTGGCAAAGTACTTGGAGGAATGTGTCCATGAAGTGACCAGGAGTCAAGCTCATTTTTCAAAACTGGGAAGTCCTCAAGGAGATCAAACAAATTTAAAGCAATCACTTCTATTTTCCAAGTATCTTTCTTGAAGGACTAAATACAAATGCTGCCAATGTGTTTATGTCCTGGCTGCTTTGCTTCAATATTTGTATAATATATATAGATATATGTAGATTTTTCTCTTCATTCTTGCGTCCTTATTTTTATAAGCTCCAGCACTTGATTTCGTGGAAGATTACATTTAAAGTGAAATCTATACAAGGTCTTTCTTAAAAATAATTGCAATAAATACAATTTACAATTATAAAATTGAGCAAAATAGTAGAGATATTAATATAATGGTTAAGATGTTGAGCTTGGAAGCCTCCATTTGACTGAGTTACTTGCTGAGTAAATGAATTAGATA
The DNA here is from genome assembly GCA_032468055.1 of Acrochordus granulatus. Taxonomy (NCBI): domain Eukaryota; kingdom Metazoa; phylum Chordata; class Lepidosauria; order Squamata; family Acrochordidae; genus Acrochordus; species Acrochordus granulatus. The sequence continues at coordinate 24,549 of JANHZU010010701.1, read as the reverse complement.
CTATATTTTACACAAATCTTGTCCACTGTGGTTACTATAAGAATAAAGTGAGAGAACCCCTACTTGTACTGCCTTGAATACGATGTAAATTAACAATAAATATATGCATTTATATGATCTGCAGTGAGAAAAAACGTGCAAAGGTCCTAACATGGTTTAGTTAAAAGAACTGACATACTGAATAATGTTCTTTGTTCAGTTGTTGCTGTTATTCAGCTGCGCAGTCATGTCCGACTCTTCACGACCCAATTGACTGCATTATGCCAGGCCTCCCTGACCTGCACTGCCTCCTGGAGTCTTCCCAAGCCCACACTCATCACACTGACTATGCTATCTATCCATCTCATTCTCTGCCGTCCCCTTCTCCTCTTCCCTACAATCCTTCCCAGTATCACAGTTTTTTCAAATGAGTCCTCCCTGTGCATTATGTGGCCAAAGTACTTGAGCTTCAACTTCAATATCTGTCCCTCCAAAGA
>JANHZU010010701.1:3504-14070 GCA_032468055.1 Acrochordus granulatus | reverse complement strand
CTCTGGCAGAGCTCTCATCTTCATTAGAGCACACAAGCCCCCCAACCACAGCAAGGTGGTGCCTCACTGGGGGGCTACATTATATATACACTTAAACAAACACCTATTTAAGTGATTGAGTTTCCTGGGAATAAATGCAGTAAGAGATATGCATGTTTGTTCGTAAAATTATGTTCTATTTAGAATTCCTGTTACTCTTTATAGTTACTAGTTAAATCCAAATATTTTAACACATATCCTTAATTTATAACAATCTGGTATACATAGGTAATGTGGCATTTTAGCAAACACACACTCCTTGATAGGTAGATCCTGATAGTTGGATTGGCCCCTCTGGCCCTCTGAAGGTGGGGGTCCTTAAGGCCTTCTCCCACAATCTCTACATTTTCCCCACTCTCATAGAGATCCTAACTGGTATGGTGCCACCAACCAATCCTCTCTGGCACTGAATTACTCACAAGTAAGATGAAGCAATCATGTAACTGTAACCCTACCCCTTCTTTTCTTCCTCTTGCATCTTAATTGAGCAGAGGACGTGTGTCCAAATCAAAGTGCTGATTCAAGTGAGAATTCAAGCCTTTATTATATATATTAAAATTAAAAAAACAAACAGGAATCGAAAGGCACAAGGAAAAAGGAAGGTAATCCCACCTTGCATTGGTGACAGCAAGTTCCATGAGCACACTCAGCACCCTGCTTCAGAGTGCAATTAACAGCATTGCAACAAGGATTATGACATTCCTGCAGGAGAAATAACAGAAATGACACGTGCTACACTTAACAGAGCAGATGTTCTAAATATAAAAACATTGGAAAGCATTTGGCTGTCTTTCTGGGTGGCTGTAAGATTGTAGCTGGACATGCTTTTATTTTTCATGCCAAACATAACAATCTCCAAGAAGTTTCCAACTTGCTTCCTCATCATGTCACATTTGGGACTCAAAAGTTTCAGTTCTCAGATAAACTGAGAACAAAACACCAAAATATCAGGACTGAACGTCTCAAACAATGGAATCTGCATTTAAGTTTTTTGGACAATAGCATCAGTACTGGCCCACTGCTGCTCTATTTGAATAATTTCTTCAGCTTTTGGGTTTGCCTTAGCTGATTCTACACTCTAGAAAGAAGGTTGAGGTTCCTCTCAAGTAGCAAGAGAGGGAATGAGGTGTGGTTAGAAGGAAGTGAAGCTCTGGATCTTGTCCCCGTTATCACCAAGTTCCACTAAGGTACATTACTAAAATAAACAGAAGCCTTTCAAACTAGAAATATATTTGGTGGAGGCAGTAATAGGAAATATAACTAGAGGAACATACTTCTCATTATTTCTTAAGAAATACCCAAATACTAGTTCCTGGTTGATTCTGAAAATCTATGAAATCAACCCAAAAAATTTACCTCTACTTCTCCACAATCACATTCTTCCCCTTCTTCCAGGTACCCATTTCCACACCTCTTTCCTCCGTATAAGGTTTTGATATCTGGCATATTGTAAAGACACATTCCACCACCAGATTGCAAGTATCGTTCCAGCTCTTTCCTATTGCATTCGTTGAACACTCTGGGGAAGGGTGCCCTGTAAATATCCAAGAAGCGATATTCAACTGAGTATTATTATTCAAGCATTAGTACCTCTGAAAGTGCTGGACCAGTTTCCAAAACTTCCAGCTACTGAGCGAAGGGCAAGTTACAGAATGATATCAACATATTTTCATAAAAGCTCTATTTGTTCTTTTTTATATAGCTTCATTAAATTAAAAAAACACAAAGTACAAACTAAAAATAAAGCAAATGGAGGGATAGTAAAGTTGAAAGTGACAAAAATACATAAAACAATATACAAGAAGTGACCCACTTTGTTCAGTACAGAGGCAGGTATAAAGTACAACTTCTCAATGTCTTAAAATCTTCAAAACATTAGTAGCCAATAGCAAAAAAAATTAATATATTCTTAGTTTAAGTTTAATTTAGCATATGGAGGCCCCTTAACTGAAAATATATCTTAGCTAGATATTTGACAATTCACAATATTTCTCTAGTCAAATCTAATCCTCAAATCTCAAAAGTCAAAACTTCATTTTTCTCTTCGTACTGTAGAAAATCTAACAATGGACTCCAAGCAGCAAGCTCTACTTGTTCTTTTGATAAATGTTATTGTAACCTTGCTGACCCACTCAGCTTAGGCCACTAAAATTGGAACTACCACTTGAGAGGAAGGAACAAAAGGAGAAAAAAGTTGGAACACTTTGCTGGAAAGTTGATGTTGGCTGAAAGACAATTATCTCCCTGGTCATCTTGAACAAGGGTTATAACTTCAAAAATGACAAATTCTAACTTGCCAGCTGCTGTGATTACATTCCTACTTGGAAGGAACTGCCTTTTGAAGAGTAGCTGAAATTTTTGGTTCCTGAGGAATCAGAGGTACACTTGGACTGATTACCTATTACTTTCTACCTCAGGTAGAAAGGTGAAAACAAGCACTGCGTGTCTCTTTGGGGTCAAAGAAGGAATCTGGTTTTGAACTGATACTAAGTGTTAATGTTTTGCTCAGTTCTTTATATACAAAATAGCTAAAGAAAAATTAAAATTATTCCTGACTTTTGGTAGTAAAATGAATTCTATTGAGACAGTGAAAAAAGGGTAAAGTGATGTCCATGGAGTGCGTGAAATTATTGCATTATATAATACTGAATTATAATATTATTTAGATATAATATGAAACACCTTTGTGGAGTTACAGTACAATACAAATCCTGACTGTTTTGCACATAACAAAGGATGGAGCTGCCTTATGATACTGTTATCCACCATCTTACCTGTTTTGATCTTCCTAGCGGATGCTCTGAATGAGTTACGCATGTATTGGTCATGGCCCAAATGGTAAGTTCTTTTCCTCATTATCACCTTAATTTAAGTGAAAAACTTCATTGGTGTTGATTTTTTGCACACTTGCATGAACAACTTACCCTGTTGCAGCAGCCATAATGCATCCTCCATCTTGGGGACTGGCAGAGCAGCAGCCAGCTGAATCATGGCTCATGCCAAAATTGTGGCCCATCTCATGGGCCATAGTAGCAGCAACTCCAATGGCATTTTCAGAGTGATCCTGTCCAAGCACAGAATTAAGATGACTGTCAGCATATTCTCGCTCCTGGATCACTCAGCCAGGGAACATGATTATCAGATTTAGTGAATTAAGACCATAGCCCAGTCCTATCCATTTTACTACATTCAATGCACTCATCCATTTTATTTTTATTTATTTATAAGATTTATATGGTTGTTCATCTGAAATGAACATTTATTGGTTGTTAACAATCAATGCACAAGACAAAACAATATGATACCCCTGTAAACAAATGAAAAATGCAGTTAAGTATAATGATATATGGTTACATGTACATAAGAATGCAATTCTGACTACACATTTTGGAAAACCTATTATAATCACAGGAATTTGTTTATATATCATTTGGTAATGAAAGTCAAGGACACAGTGAAAAAATGGCTCTGAGGTTAAATATAAAGAAGAACAAACTAATGCCAATAGGTATAAGCAATGAGAAATAACAATGAAGATCTTGAAGTGCCTTTTAGGATCAACTGTCAACAGTAAAGGAACCAGCAGTCAAAAAATATTTGGTAAAGTGAACATGAAGATTTTGGAGATAATTTAGATGCCATGATATGTCTCTGCCAATGAAGATCAGACTCAGGCAGGCACTAATTTCCCTGTGACATTCTATGGAAGTGAAAGTTGGACTTAAAAGAAGCAACGTAGAAACAGTATTGACACTTGTGAATTTTGGTGTTGGAGAAGACTGAGAATACTGTGGGTGGCAAGGAAAAACAAATCAATGGACCATGAAACATATCAATCCAGAGTTCTCACTCGAGGCACAAATAACTAGGCCCAAACTTTCCTTCTTTGTATGCAAGGACTCAACTCTCTGGGGAAGTCTATAATCCTGGGAAAGGTAGAGGAAAGAGAAGATGACTAGCAGCAAGGATTCACTTTCAAAAAACCTGAAGAACTAGGTCAGGAAGAGATTGTCACAGAAAAAAATCTCTGTGTTAGTAAAAGTTGGCAAGGACTGGTACATGGATCATCATTAGCAAATGGAATACTGTTTCAAGGGAACATGATTAAACATTTATTAATATGCCTTTAGGCTTTCCATAGTACTATGTTCACATTTTTCAGAGCACTGAAACATTTATCATTTGGATAATGTTTAAATAATTATAAGGAAATTTAACTCTTTCTTTTAAGGGATACATTCTGACAAAAACATTGAGGGCCTGCTTGCTGGATCGTATCCATAGTTTATTCTATTAAATATTTGGCTTGTTACAGTGACCAACCCATAGGAAAGGAGAACTCTTTGTCCTTCCAGGAATTAATATTTAGATGTATACACCCTATGAACCTGTGGACTTATTTAAAACCTGCAGCTGATACACACTGAAAGATTCAAATTCTGCAAATGTATTTAATCCTCTTTTAAAACTACTTAAACTAGTACTCATAATTGTGTTTTGTGATAGTTTGGTAATGTATTCCTTTTGTTAATTGTGTTCCATAAAGAAGTATTAGCTTTTGAGTGTTCCAAAGCTACTGCTAGCAAGTTTTATTGGGTGAGCATGTGTTATTTGATTGAAGTTGAAGCCTGTATAAAGCAATTTGGGCAGAAAATAGCAGAAACAAACAGAGTCTCCCTCTGATTATTTTGATCCCCTTTGTTGGCACGGCTATCAGCAAAACATTAATTCTCTCCCCCACTTCAGAAGAAATTCTAATTTTCTCTTCCTTTCCCCTGATTAAACAGTCCAGGTTTTCAAAGCAAAAAAACCCTTCAAGGTTTCCCATTTCAGTTGTGTCCGACTCCAGGAGGCGGTGTTCATTGCCATTTCATAGCCGAAGAGATAGCATTGTCCAAAGACACTTCTGAGGTCATGTGGTCGGCATGACTATACGCCAAGGTACATGAAATGCTGTTACCTTCCCACCAATTTAAATGGTACTTACTTATCTACTTGCATTTTACATGTTTTTGAACTGCTAGGTTGGCAGGAGCTGGGGTGAACAATGGGAGCTAACCCTGTTACATGGCACTTGGGCCTCAAACTGCTGATCTTCGAGCTGACAAGCCCAGCATCTTAACCACTAAGCCACCACACCCCCTATCAAAGCAAACCACAGCACTAACATCTGTTAAAGGAACAGATTAAAAATCAGCTTTAAGAAAGCTGGGAGGAATCTATAGCACAAAGTATCTTTTCTTTTACTTTGGTTTCATTCCTATTTATTTCAAACCATTTGAACAAGGCAAGTATTTATTTACCTATCAAGAATAACTTACCATATTTACTCCTCCAGACTGATAAGCAGAACACATGGCCATCAAAGGGGCCAAGCCAATAGTAGTTCCGTGGAAGTTCATCCCACTATACCACATTACAAGAGAGAGAATGAAATTGTCAATAAAAGTTGTCCATCAATGCATGCAGTTAAATTTTGTAAAGAAATCATTTATGTAGCCTAAGATGACTGCTTGTACTGTACTCTCCTGAGACATCAGTGAAGTACTGGATCAGAGCTAACTTGGCACACCATCTAAAGTACGATAGATGATCTCACAGGGAGGATCTTAAGAGGAAGCCTCACCCTCCTTCCAGGATACATTTGGGATCATATTAATTTCTCCATACATCTTCTTTTGTACACAAAAGAGTATTTCACATAGAAAGAATTGGCATACCCTATGCTATGCTTTTCTCTATTTAGATCAAGAAGAGTCCTGATCCAGATTAGAAGCCAGATTTGGTCCAAGATGCCTTATCCCTGCTGTAATTGGCATTTTGGAGAACAGGAGTCAGAGTATTCCAACATCAGCAACTTACGTAATCAGCTGGGCATTGTCGTGCTTTTTATGTATTAGTAATCTGCGCCGCCAAGCAAGAAAAGACCAGAGAGTTGAATGTGGGTTCTCAGAGATGTCGCACTTATTATAGTCATTCCAGATTTCAAGTCCAACCAGAGCAATCCGTATGTTTAATGATCTGTAGAACTGAAAGATGAGGAGGTAGAAAAGAAGAGTTTTAGTTAATCAACAGACTCTGTCTCTGAAACAGCTCTAATGTGATCTGCCTTTCTAAGAAAGTTTCGTGGTATATTTTTTCTTATTATTTCTCCCTGAGAAGGAGATGTACCTTATACAAAATAAGATGGTGTTCCATAACTCTACTGAATTATTTGTGGTTTGCAGGCTCCTGGGATTGGTCTCCAAATGGAAAAAGTATTATAAAGCAGACTGTAGAAGCAGCCTATACCACTTCACTGCTCCAAAAGTTTCCACTACCATCAGTGGCCTTCTTTCATGCAATACTATCATCACATTTTCAATACCATAGGAAAGATGAAACAGAATAAGAATTACCCAGTTCTTATTACTAAGGTAGATATTAGCCATCTTCAAGAAATTTGTAATGGAAAGTTACAATATCTTACACCACTGAATCACTGAGAAGTTTAAAAAAATCAGTTACATTGCTTGTAACTTAAAATAAACAAAAGCTTCTTCTATTTATTGGACTCCTCAGATAGTATCTAAAAAGAGTTGGTTACCAACTGTATTGTGTTAGAAGTGTCATATAGATCAGAGAACACTTATTCATGTGATTTTTTAAATCTTCCACTCAGATATATCTGATTCTTGGATAAGTCCCTGTGGTTTTCTTGGCAAGGCTTTCAGAAGTAGTTTGCCATTGTTTCCATCCACGGGCTGACAGAAAGTGACTTGTCCAAGGTCACCCAACTGGCTTGGTGTCCAAGGCAGGACTAGAATTCACTGTCTCTCAGTTTCTAGCCTTAACCACTACACCAAACTGGCTCTCAACTCATATGATAAGGTTCTATTAATATTCTCTTTCTGTTTAACATTCACAAAACTATTAATAAACTATTATAAATATCACTGTTGTTTAGGGAAGCCAAGGTGCTCTTTGGAAGTTGTATCCTTAATTATTCATATGATTCACAGATTCCAAAATCTGGGGGGGTAAGAATGGAATGTGGGGTAGGAAGGAAGATAATTATTTCAGAATTATTCTTAATTTACAGCCTTGGTAACACATAGGTAATTATTTCCTGTCTATAAAGTGACACTTCATTGATACCAGGGGAAGGTTGATGATATATTATCTTAAAGTTTGGCTGCATGATATATGATAGATAATACATGCATTTTATGTAATTAAACGTTTTTTACAAATAGTTGCATTTTTCTTCTTTCTCTCTGTTTTTTCTTTAATTTTCCTTTGTTGCATAAAAACATATATATTTCTGGTAAATACATATCAATTGTTCTATAATTTTATTTTTTTTTTGGTAACAGAATAATTAAATTAAAATGCAATTCTCCAACAACCTTATCTTTACTCCAAGCTACTTTCTTCTAAACATTTGTTTCAGGTTTTCTTTGTAGAAAATGTGGGAGATTACACAGAAAAGGCAGTGAAATACATAGCTTTTCCTGGTTTGTTATTTTAAAAGATATAGGCTTTCCTGTAAAACATATATCTGGTCTTACTTTATCTACATAATTGGCAGCCTCCACTAATTTATTCTTGGTTGCTTGAAGATCATAATTATTTTTCTGAAACTGAAATGGGAAAATAAATCAGCCATAAAAGCTCTGTAAAATAATAAGTCAAAATTGTGCTATAATATACATTTTCATACATAAAATGAATAAAGTGCTGCAAAACATACTCCTGTACAGCTCTTGTTACTGCCTAACTGCCAAAATTTGAAATCCAAGTCTCAGTTTATCCTATGGATATCATAAGTCAAGCTTTGAATTAGAAATATCATGACTAATGAAGTTTTTTCCCCCTGGCTTTTTTTTGCTCTTCCAGCTCATTTGACTCCAAATATATTATGTAAAGTACCCACATGCTCACCCAATGAGTGTCCTTCATTGTGCTAATGTTCTCAGTTGTACGAAGTTTGAAATAGTATTTTCATCACATCTGCCAAAAGTGCAACCTGCAGGCCATTTGCAGATTCCACAGTGGACAGGACAAAATACTGACTGAAATTTTTACACTGGGGTATGTGGATGGAGGGATTTTTAGTAAAATGGGTGCCTGAAGTCTTGCAGATGCCTGAAACACCCACTTCACTTGCACGACACATATCAGACACTTTGGATCTGAGCTACCTCTTTTGGAGCATAGCCCTTCAAGCTTGCTTGTAACTATTTCTGCACTGTATTAAGAGACATGAAGAGTGGGCTTGATAGGGTTGCACAGAAGGAAACCAGGCAGACTTTGCCTAAATAATAACATCTGAATGGCATCCCAACTTCTTCATGTCAAAAATTGAAGTAACATCAGTTGAAACAGTAGTGTTTGGGAACATAAGTTGGTATTTTGGAAAATAATATTTTTTAATCCTTCTTCTTTGTGATCAGCTGGTTGCATTACCCTTCATTTAGTCTCAGGGCAACTCATCTTATCTGAATGCATTCATATACATTTCTGTGATTTGCTATGCTGGGCATAATTCAGGAAGATGATGAGAGTAAAGTGGAAGAACTTTTGGAAAGCTCATGTTTCTCCCATTCCCTCTACCTTTGCATATTAAGTGGACTTTGTGAACTTTTTCATGAAAGATGATGTAATATATTCATTTATTCATTTTTGGGAGGTATCATTAGGAAGAGCTTGCCCATTTCTGTTTACGGAAATATAATTTAATTAACTATATCAGTTTATATAACAAAAGATGAAAAGGAAACATCTGGAATCCCTAGAATACCCTTTACTGTTCTCTACATCTCTCTTTCACATACACGCACACATATGTATAAGCACATATTCTCAAGAAGAAAAATGAAATGATATTTTTGCTCATTTCACTAAGAATATATTACAACCATATGCACAATTTTAGCTATAAGTCATATGTAAGACAGGTTGGCTTATTCACTCTGAGATAATTGAATAATCTTAAAATTGAATAAAAATTGAATAAAGCATATTAGGTATGGTGCTAAGCATCTTATCCTTGGCAAATTCAGATTTTCATAATTGAAAACTCTGGTCTATGATGCATGGATGTGTGTTGTGACTATGAATATATCTGTCACCGTGGTTGGGAATATATATATATACACTTCTTTATATCAAATGTAAATTAGAAATAGGAAAAAATAGTTATGTAAATAGCCAGTGGGAGAATCAAATTACCCCAGAGCTATTATATCAGCAGCAGTCCTGTCTTTGATAAAGAACAGGGTTGAAGCAAAAGGAATTAAAATTTAAAATCCATGAATGATCTAATATATTGGGAATGTTCCAGGTCACTGATTAGAAACAGATTCCAGGCATGTTCAGAGAAAATGTTTTCTTTCCTTACCTATTAGGTCTGTCCCAAATAATCCAGGGCTCAGCTAGGAATAGCAGTCATATACCCAATTTGGTGTTTTTGTTGGAATGGTGCCTTTGTGATCTAGAATTAGTGGACCTATCTTTAGTCTCCCCCATCATAATGAGATTGTACTCTAGTAGCTATGAGCTTCACAGGGAGGTAGGACCTACTACATTGATACACCACACACACACACTGCATAGATCCTGAGAGAGTAACTGAAGATCTGCTGTGTGGTCCTGTCAAGACCTAGTCACAACCTGGAATAGAAAGATGACTGAGGTTTTAGACAGGATTGTGCCCAAGCAGTCTCTCCTGACCCAATGATCTTGGTGTTCCCTGTGGTACACGGAGGAAATAAGAGAGATGAAATAGAGCAAGAGACATCTAGAGTACCACTGGTGGAAGACAGAAAGAAACTCAACTGAACACAGATACATTAAGAGCTTCAGTTAAACAAACACTTGCCACCTCTTAAATCCATCTACCCCTCATCCCCCAACAGCTGCCTAAAGCTACCAAAAAGGTTTGGATCCAATATGCAGATGGCAGTTCATTTGCAGAGATCCCTGTCTACTGTCCAGTAGTAGAATCCCGGATTATATTACAAGACATCATCCCAATTAGCTCAATGTATCAATGCCATCTAACTCTGAGTTAATGCAAGGGATTCTTTCTACTAATATTTTACACATCAGCCACAGTGGCCTATTGGGAGATCTTCTCATATGCGCAGACCAAACAGAATGCAGATCAGCTTAAATAATGACATGGATAAAAATTCACAGACATAATAAGTCTGCCCTGATGTTGTGCCATTCTTATTGCCATGAACCTAGGCTTGTATCTACGGTAGTGACATTTTTTCCTTGTTTTGTGCCATCAGCATTCCAGGTGTCTTTTCCACTGTGTCACCCCCCAGATCTCCTCAGTACAGTAAGGATCAACAACTAAGGGAGACTCCTCAGATGCAATCACATTCCCTTAGTCGGAGTTCTAGAGACTGACCAGGCACATGGCAGAACTGCCTCTTAACCTTCGGCAAGATATGCAATCAAAAGTATTTCTCACAAACTCATAGGATTTCCTCTGCTTCTAAGATAACATAAAATAATTGGGATTTTGGATTACTG
>JANHZU010010697.1:0-13670 GCA_032468055.1 Acrochordus granulatus | reverse complement strand
ATTCATTCGTCCCCCATTAATTCTTTAGTCTATCTTGTGATCTTATCATATCTTTAAATACCCCTTTCACTGCATCCAAGTTACTTTTCTATTTCTCCTGATATATCCATTTCTCACTCCATATTATGATGTCAGCAGGAGCAGGTTGTACATGGCTATATTGGTTTTTTCAGCAATCATTCATTCTTGACATCAACTTCTGTACTATCTATTATTTTTCTGTTAGCCTTTTCTTATCTTAACATTTCTTCATCTCTTCTATGTTTAGCAAACATTTGACCAAATATATTCCTTTTTTTTTAATTTGACAAACATACAATCTCTCTTTCTTTCTCTCTTTTTTAAAGTTTGTGTTTCATTAGTTAATTAATTTCATCTTCTTATAGTCCTAATCTCAGTCTTCCATGACTTTTCGTTTTCACCAAATGGGCCCATAAATTTTAACTTCAGTAGCTGGTTGTGACTTCAGTCCACCGATCAGTCCATTCTGATTAGGTTTTTAGTAAAATGGAGGAGCTATAGACTAAGTTACCATTCTAAGTTGAAAATTCATGTGAACTTTGGTTAATAAATTCACAAACAGATGGAGCTGAGCAGAAGTAGGATGAAGCTTTGATTCCACTGAGCACATTTTCATCTGGACTACCAAAAAAACTAACATGGGATGGAAAAAAACAAACTGTCAGGTGTGAAAGACCAGGCCCAGGCAGAGAAATTCAAGCTAACAGATTTATTAGGTCTTGCATATCTACAAGAATCTGCCCAACTGGCAGCTAAACACCTGCAGCTATAAGATAAGATCCAACAGCCCTCAGAAGGGGTTGGGTCTGCTGCATTTGTGGCGATGTAGAGACTTGAGGCTGATTCTATGCTTAACACCTCTCCCTGGGTTAGCCCTTCCTTCCCCCACAGAAATGTTTATTTCAACATGGTTTGTTCAGAAGAACTTCCTTGTAGCTTGTCTTCTGTAGTTCAGGTCTACTCTGATGAATGACCTTTAACAGATTGCTCCCTGCTAAGACTTTTGTCTGAGGTCGAGACATTTGAAGAGGACCTCAAAGTTTAGAAATGTTCAATCTGATCCCATTTCTGCAAGAAGAGGTATGGCCAATACCTTATCATCCTCCCCCAGAATGATGCTATCATAGACTCACTCTGCTGTGAATGTGGATCCATCAATCCACTCCCATCCACCTTCTTTGGTTTCATCTGTAAGACCAATCCAGGCTGTCTGAGTGAGCTGAGAGGTGATGTAATTCTGCAGGAAAAAGAGGTGGGGAGAAAAAAGAAGTAACGTCTTCTCACAAGGGAATATCAGCTTCACCAGCCAAACTATTACAGCAGGAAAACCTAGAAGTTTCCTGAAGCAAAGGAGCCTATGTTTTTTCAGGTATTGATAACAAGGCATATTATCCCTTTCCAAACAAACCCACATAGTCTGTTAAGGAGAGTTGGGTTTCCTGATCTGAACAGGTAGTTCTACCTTCAAGAATCACTTTGCTCAATGGCTTCTTGGTCAGGAACCCCAGTTATAGACACTGACAGAACCTCTGCAGATTGCACAGGAAGGCAGGATGTAACCAAGTGAACTTAAGTCCACCACTTGGACTTTGTCTGGATCTAGCAAAAGTAAGAGTTTCCCAAATGATGCCTGGGAAAGTTAGGAAAAATCTGCAAAGTTGGAAAAGTATACTTCAAGGAGCCCTGAATGCAGGTGTCAACCCCATTTGGTAGGCCAGACTAGGAAATCGGCTCCACCGAAAGGCTAAAGTTCAACCGGCCTGATTTGTGAAAAAAGATGTTTTCCGTGTTCATTGTATATCTATTGTATGTGGTGGTATTTGCATCCTCTAGGATGGGCTCCAAGGGAGGCCTGAAAACTCAGGATAACAAACTCTTGTCTCTGGATAAGAACCTGGTGTGTGAATCCTCACTAATACTACATATCTCTGTCAAGATCATCTTCCTGACTCTTTACAGCTCATCAAAACTGATCTTGCAGATGAGGATCCTGTCATAGGCTTCCACAGAGTCCTAGTTTAGTTTAGAAGGCAGTTTGCAAATCAATGCAAAAGCATTGAAGGGGCTGCAAGATATGGAGAAATACTTCAACAGTACTGGCAAAAGATCACACAACAATATGTGGTTAAGAGGGAAAGAGAAAAAAGTGATAAGAAGTGAGCATTCAAAACAACTGAGCAGCACCCAAAAGTCCTAAGGAAAAGAAGAAAAGTATAAGACCTGCTCTTTGTCATGCAGGATGGAAGCCAAATGGGCATCTCTGGACATGCAGAAGTTCTCAGCATCATACCAAGTCTTTTCTCCTTTGGAAAAGTAGTAGAGACTCCTCCCCCAAAGCTGCCACCCACCAGGAGTCCTCACATTTTTCCGGAAGATTAATTCTAAAAAGAATAAGAGCAAAGAAGGATCATAAATGAGGGGGTCTCCTGGGTGTCCCTGCAAATGGACAGTTTGCCCTTGGGAGGAGCATGTAGTCTTACTCTTCCAGAAGTGAGCAGAATGGCAAAAGCATATCTCTTTCACCAAACTTATATTTCCAAAATCATTTTAATGATCTTGCCTTTGAATTGGGTTTTATTGTTGCTGTTTCTTAAAATATATATTTGGTAGGTTATTTTAATGTTGAGCAGAAAGGTGGAGTCTAAGCTGAGACAGCATCAACTTCAACAATAACTGTATTCCCAGGGAGATATCTCAGGATGGACCCACTAAGCTATAATTCCATTCATGATCACTTGTGCTAAGAAAGAGATGAACCATTTTTATCCCTGGGCAAAAGAATATTATGTAGAAAGAGAGGGTTGCCAAAGGTTTCTGAGAGGTTCGGATCTGAATGAGCTTCCCAGTCGAGGTAGTCCAGATAGGAAACCAAACCAGAAGCTCTTATACTACTTTCTGATCTGGTTATGGCAAGAGATTCTTGAAAGTCTGAAAGCGCTTCTCCCCTCCTCTGCCTTTACTTTCTGGAGAATTAGGGAGGGCCTCTTTTGAGATATTCTCTCCACTCCCTTCCTTCTGTGAGCTGTTTCTTATCTGAGTGTGGCTCCTCGCAAGGTGATTCACACAGCCCATTAGAGTAGCTACTTCTCTTAATCTCTGCTTGGGTTGTCTTGTATCATCTGAAGGAGGCCCTCTTTCCTTACTTCACCAATTCTATAGTTAAACTCATCTGTATTTGTTTACCACAGCATTTCCCAAAATACCATAAAGCTGTCATCAGAAATGTAGATACTTACGATATTTTTCTTTAATCTCGTGGAGAGCCTTTGCAGCCTTCTCTAAGTGAGTTGGCACATTCAATATTTCTTCTGCTGTCTTAATGGCTAAAAGTAGTCCAAGAGTTAGATAGCCCTTTTCAATCCTACTCCTTCCCTCCCTGAAAACAAGGCACCCAAGAAGTTAAGAATACACTTTCTATTTTCATCCACCCCCATTCAGGGCAGATCAAACTCATTCTAAGAAGGTTTTGCCAATGCTTTACTGCACATTCAATGGGTCAGAGACATCTGGTTTGGTTTGATGACTCAACAGTGCTGCAATCTGATGTACACTTGCAAAAGACGTGCTCAGAAGTCCTCCAAAGATGGATGAGACTAAGTCAAAGAAGCAGGTGTAATTAGGTCCCAGAGTATTTAAAATACTCTTAGGAAATACCGTGAAATCTACACTGAACAGATCTTACATTCAGCAGACTTCAGATGTAATCACCAAAATTTGAAATTAGATGACTTGCTCAGACAATGGAATCTGCCTGATTTGCCATTGTGTAGCAAATCAGTCCAGACAATGTCCATGCATTGTGCATAAATTATGTAAATGCTATAGAAACTTGGTGAACTTTATTTGCACCATTTAAAATTATATACATTTTGTAAATTTGATGTGAATTACACAATTGTATGAGATGTATATCCCACTTTTAATTTTTTATAACTCAAGATAGTATACATAATGCTTCTCTGCATTTTCCCCATGACAACAACTCTGTGAAGTGTGCTGGGCTTGGCTGGCCCAAAGTCACCCAGCCAGCTTTCATGCCTAAGGTAGGACTAGAACTCACAGTCCCTTGGTTTCCAGTCCTGCACCTTCACTACCAGACTAGTCTGCTACTAAAACGTTCCTCCTGTTTGTAATTGGGAGAAACAGTGCGTCATAGGGAAAAATTATTGAATCGAGGCACCTCAAATGGGCTAACTTAAAGAATGTGTCCAAAATCTGGGACCCGTTACTCCCGTGGGATTGAAATTTCAGGGATCTTCAGAATTAGTAAAGTTGTGACTGCTGCAGCATTGCCCTATTGCCACAGCGAACTGCTGTCCCTTGCCAGATCCTCACGAGCAAAGTTGAGAGCAGAAAATCAGAAATTGCTCCCACTTCCACAGCTTTTCTGCCTGTCTGCGATTCTCTGCTTCTGTTCATCTGTTCAGGCAAGGAAATATCTCAGAAGCAACGATCCAATGGGTCATGGGCTGCTCGTACGTGTCTCCCCCAATTTGGTTTGAATAGGCACTTGCTCCCTGCAACCGGCCCATAAAACTGAAATTTTGCTCAACAACTGAAGTGATTATGCAGCATGAATTTTCTCTCACAACCGCTTCATGAGTGATCATTTGGTGACAACTTTTGAAAAGGCTTGGGGAAAACATTCAAACAGGTCTCTTGCTTTTTCATTCTGATCTCGGTGTCTATGTCTCACCAAACCTGGAATATGTCGTTCTGTTTCTTACACTTACAGTTCTTATCACTGAGCTTAGGATCTTTGATCCCAGTAGCCATTAATGTCCTCAGTTTTTTCATTGGTCTCTCCAGGGAAGCCACGTTTTCTGCCTTCAGGTTGATATCTAGAGATGTTTAAAGAAGAAGGGTGTTAAGATAGCCAGGCGCACTGCTCTTAAAAGCGTGCTTCCCCCTCTACAACATGCCCCACCAGGACGTAGGAAAGCACAAATCTTTGATGCCTTTGCCCGAGGTTGACAGTTGGCGTCCTGGCATTTCGAGCAGCAGAACCTAACAACCGGCCTTCCTTCGGTGGAAGTGCCAAGAACTACATGCTGGCCTTTAAGAGACTATAATCGGCCCGTCAGGAGGGCTCTTGAGCCACCAATAAGTATCCCTTCCTAAGGATTCATGCGGGGACTATGACACTGCCAGAAGAGACCTTGAGTGGATAACCAAGAAAACAAACAAAGGCTTGTCAAACAAATCAACCCAGAGTTCTCACTTCAGGCTCAAATGACCCGACTCAAATGATCCTGCTTCAAACACATTATGAAAACACAGAATGCACATTAGGAGGCTCTGATACTGAGAAAGGTGGGAGGAAAGAGAAGAAGAGGACCGCCATGGCAAGGTGGATAGTTTCAGTTATGGTGGTCATGGGTGCATCACTGGAAGAGCTGAAGGGACAGGTTGGGGACAGATTATCTTGGAGAAGGTCAACCTACGTGGCCACTCGGAGCCAACAATGGCTTGAGGGCGATATTCAATCAGTCAAGCTCTGTAATTCACTAGTAAGGTAGCTACTTGGTTCGATTATATCTGTGATGAGCTGGTTCAGGTTACCTTTTTCTAGTGGTCTATTTGAACACCATTTTTAAGGGGGAAAATAAAGGTGGATATCAGCTCCATCCTAGAAACAAGAGACTCCCTTTTAAAAACCACTTTAGGAAAGTGAAAGTGAGTAGATGGGGCTGGACTTACAGAGGTAGCCAACTGCCACCAAGGCGGTAAAAGAGGTGACTGCAAGCATCACTAGAAATGGCCAGGACATCTTGGCAGCAATCGAACTGCAATCAGGACCACCTCTGGCAGCAGCAGCAGCAGGGGGTGGAGTTGGCGGTGGCAATGGTGGAAGAGGTCCTTCTACAAAGCCAGGTTCCATCTTCGAGGCAGATTGTTTCTTGGGCGCCGTGGCTTAAGGAGAGGAGGAAGCTCCTCAGAACACCTTATCAAAGAAGAAATTCAGTCTTCTGTCTGTTGCCCGTTGGGGGTCTGGACACTTATAACTGGGACCCGAGACGCAGCAGGAAGCACAGATTTGTATTAGTTGCTGAGCAACAGCCAATAGCCTTTCTTAAGGAGATTCTTGGCTAAAGTTGCTCCCCAATCTTCGTAGGTAGGTCTGTCTGTAAGGCTCAAACTCAGAAGCATTTTCACGCTTGGGACTGCTGAGTCAGAGTACTTCCTAACAATTATTGTCTTTCTTTCACTAAGAATAAGATTGTTGAGAGATGACTGGGCAAGAAGGAAGCAGCTTCAGCTCTGAGAACAGGACACTCGAATATTTTGGGCTCACTGGGTGTGGTTTGAGAAGGAGCAACCTGCTGTCGACTCGATGACCATCGATTGTTCTTCCTTGCTGCAGTACCTGGCAGGAGATGCAGACTGCCATTCAAGCATGTTCCGTTTGCTCCTTTGCTGGTGAATCTGAGCCATCAGTTCTCCTCTCTGCTCCCCATCACCGCTTCCTGCTGCCCCCAGTTGCCTGGTTCACTTTCCTCGAACCCCCAGGTTGCTGCTTCTAGCAGGCCTTGCTGACTGGCTGCCATGTGTCTTTAGCTGGAGGTTGACCATTGCCAGGGCACCTGCTGGGGGATTCTGACATCATGGGAGGGGGGACATATCCTGAGGCCAGCTTTGGCTGAATCAAATGAGGACAGACCAATCACCTCTGCTGCCTTTCCATCACTCATCTCTTGAGCATGGAGATGTAAAGAGAGATATGTCTGGGCAATGCTGTCGGATTGCCACTCAGGTGAAACTAGAGTTTTGTTCTCCAAATCCGCTCTGTCTCTGTCTCTGTCTCTCCAAAGGACTGTGATCAGCCAGAATGCAGTTGCCTTGTTGGGATCCATTCCTTGTAACTCCTGCCCACCTAAAAGGACCTCGTAGCATCTAGTCCTCGTAGCACCTCTTAATAAGAAGAATCTGCGACACTTTCTCTCCCTCTCTCCCCTCTCCCTGTTCTTTCCATGAGATGACAACAAACATTCAAGGCAACTTCATGAGCCAAATTTCATCATGGCCCGCCGGCTGAACTCTCTTCCTCTTCTGATCTAACTTCCAGAAGTCTACGTTGAGAAGTTATGTCAGGCACGAAGCGTGCTGTGGTGCAGATGTACTCAGTACCTATTTTCAAGCATCTATCAAGTAATTGAGATCTTCATTCACATATACTGGTTCACCAGCTATAAACACCCAAGACAACCATTCAGCGTGGTCCTCCCGAGGATAAGGGCCATGGTACATGTTGCAGGTTTTCAGCAGTCTCGGGATTCCATCCATCCCAGAAACTGAGGGTACGTCTGACTTCTTTTGAACTGCTTTCACGAAGATTGTTGACTTGACCACATCACTGCGTAGCAGGCGTCTCTTGAAGGAAAATCAGAAGACAAGTACATAAGAAAAGGTCCACACGGATCTTCTGGGCACCCTCTTCAGCATTTTTCCGAGGTTCCTCACTCACACCCCCAAGCCTCTTCTCATTCGCCTTCTGAACATCTTAGCCACAGCCTGAAACTTGCTCTCTCTCTTTTAAATTCAAAGATCACATGAGTGCAAAATCAAGGGAAAGGGTGAACGGGGGCTTCAAAAACTCCCTTCCCAGGACAAAGCTCTGTCGTTCTTTCCTTGCTGAAAAGGAGAAAAGAAATACTTTTTCAGAACAGAATGGAACTGACTCATGGCAGCAGAGATTCAGCCCCGCGTTAATTGCCTGAGCTGAGCTAATAAGGGAAAAGCTCCAGGCAGGACTCCCATCAGGAAGTGCTGCTCAACGTAGCTCGTGATCCTGGCCGTTGACTGATAGTCCGCTTGCCTGCCTGTAAGAGCTCTCAGCCTCCAGACATCTTCCTCGCTTGCTTGCCTTTTCTCAACTCCCTTTCTGCTACCCCCCAATCAGTCTTAGCATTTGCTAAGGCCTGGTGGGGTGAGGCTGCCTCTGGGCATCAGCACACCCAAGAAAAGGCCAGGTGTGGCTCATTTCTGACAGGCAACTGGAATGATAGCTTGGATATGACTGAATGACTAAATGAGGGAAATGGGGTGGGGAAGCATTTCTGCCTGGCTGCAGCTCCCTTCCCAAGCATAGACAGCAACCCCAACTTGACTCCCTCACTTAAATCCAAGAGAAAGGTAGAATAGCCAGGCAGGGGGCTGGCTCAGATGGGCTTCTATCACATCAGAAATATTGAGCAAACAGCAAGAGGAAAGGCTTCAGAGGAGGAGGAAGAGTGTCTCCGGAGGGAGAGAGGAAGGGTAAGTTGGAATGGAAAAAGAAGCAGAGAGAGGGACGGATGGAGGGCTTTAGGGGGCTAGTGGAACTAATTAATCAATTAACTAAGGGCGTGGTGGCATGAGCAGTTAGGATGCTGGGCTTGTTGGCTGGAAAGCTGACAGCCCAAGTTTGAGACCCAAGCACTGCCGTGCAACAGGGTGAGCTCCCAGTGCTTGCTCCAGCACCTGCCAACCTCGCAGTTCAAAAGCATGAAAAAATGCAAGCAGATAAATCGGTACCGCCTATACGGTGGGAAGGTAACAGCGTTCCGTATGCCTCGCTGTGTAGTCATGCTGGCCACATAACCACAGAGGTGTCTTTGGATGAATGCTGGTTCTTCATCTGGGGAAACAACATGAGCACCACCCCTAAAGCCGGCCATGGCTGACAGGCCACGAAACCTTTACCTTTTTAGACCTAATTAAAGGGGTCCAGTCTCCAGGAGGGGCACATTCACCTCTAGGGTTTCCTGAACACAGTGGGAGAGGAAGTGGGCCCAAAGATATCAACATCCCAAAATTAACTGAGGAAAAAGAGACGGAAACCTTTTTTACTAGGCTTGAAGTGGGGTTGCCACTCCTTGTAAATGGCTGGAAAGTGAATGGCTGGCCTGGCTGGCCCCATATTTCTCCAGAAAAGCTCCAAGGGCTTACAGCAATTTTTCAGCAAGGGATTGCTATCGATTGCTGAGGGTTGTGTTCAAACAAAAGGTTTCAGAGAGGAGGCTAGGCTAGTGGGAGTAACCACCAGATCCCTGTCTAAGGCAGAAGCAAAGAAGGAGCAGAAATGGGAAGGGAAGAAACCTGGAATCCTTCCCAGCCATGCTGATTAAGAGGGGAAGTGAGATGTCCTGGAAAGGAGGAAGCCTCACAAAAGGCTGATAACGCCAGAGATGAACCCAGAGAGATAGAAACCCCTAAATGGGAAGTTGACTGAGGGCCTGTGCAAAAGATGGATCCCACCTAACGTGCTGTTGGCTCGTGGCAGAACAGAACAGAAGGGAAGCAACACCTGGAGTCCAAAAAAAATCAAGGTTGCTGATTCAGACGAGGTTCCATCCATATACAAGGGAACAAATAGAACCAATAATTGTTCCCCAGGAATGTTGCAAGGCTGTATTGGAAGTAGCCCATGAAAATCCAGAGACTGGGCAGATGGGTAGAGACTGTACCCCATTTGGACTATTAGACAGATTTTATTGGTCAGGGATGTGTGAATACTGTGTAGGCAACCTATGCCCTTTGTGATCCTTTGAGAGAATGGTCGGGCAAATGTTCCCCCTCTCTTTCCATGTGGCATAATTAGGCTGACGGTATATATAGGACGCCATCATCATCTCAGAAGAGTATGTCCTATGACTGCTCGACATAAGAGTATATCCTATGACGGCCAGAACTTTGCAAATAGAAGTGGTGTGAACATCATGGAAAGTTCGGTTCCACAGGAGCAATGGCTTATGGGTCTGACATGCATTCTTTAAGTGAGAGGATTTGAGGTACCTCAATTCAGGAATTGTTCCGACGTAAAGCACTGTTTGGGCTAACTGGAAGGTACAAACAGACGGCACAGGCGGGAGAGTTGTTGTCATGGATATGGATATGGATACAGGTACATCCCGTCACTCTCGATCCCGCCCTGTTTGTCAGCCAGCGAAACAAAAGGGGAGCAAGGTAAACTTCCACTGGAGAGAATGGAAAGAATGCCTTTGATCCCACTCCCTTTCCAAGAGAGCCATGGATATTGCAGGCCTCTGCCCTGATACAGCGAAGGTAATGCACATATCCCAGTTGCATGTGCCAATGCAACGAGCCACCCAGAAGCAGCTCCATTCAGGAATGTGGCAGCTCGTAGAATACCAGCGAAAGTGGTCAGAATCTCTAGTCGGGTAGGCGTACCAAAGGAGATCCCTGCAGGTCCAAGATCTGATTTTCCGTCAACCTGCCTTTCTGCTGATTTAGGGACCAAAGGGGTGTGTATCAGCCTTACCATCCCCAGGCAGATGAACCTGAAAGGAGGAACCCGACCCTGAAGGCTGCGCTTGGAAACACGCAGGTCAAGACCCAAGACAGTGGATACCTGGCTGCCATGTCTCGTGCCTGCATATCAGGAAGCCCCGCGGACATCCAGGCGACTTGGCCCCTTTGAGTTGCTCTACGGGAGGCAACCTCGAGAGGTTTTAGGCGTTAGCTGGTGTCAGAACATAGAAGGTTCTAGCAACGGAATAGAATGTGCACTAACCGAGAGAAGCAAGTTACGGGAGCTGGGACAAATGTCTCCAGAGCGTTTTAGAAACAGCCAGGAAGGAAGAGGCAAGAAGATCAGGGTTTCAAATCACAGCAGTTCAGGGCCGGAGACCAAGTATCGTTGTGAGTGCCGCGTAGAGAAAGCAAACTACAGACCACGTGGCAGGAGAAAAGCCGGCCAGTGAATCCCGAAGTCGAGGGGAAGAAGGGGCAAAGAAAGTCTGCCGCTGTCACCTGCGAAGAGATGGCACGGCGGACCGGAATCTGAGACAGCCTCCGTGTGCCGAAAGAGAGAAAACCGGCGGTCTTGGACCAGGCCCGGTGGTGAGGCTGCGGCGCTCGCACGGGAAAGTGCCTCTCCATCGCCACCGATCTCGCATTTCCAGGCGGTCCAAGGGTTCAAGGGAGAAGGGGCTGTTTCTCTGACAGGTTCCCGGCGGAGAGCAGCCAGGCCCCTCTGCCCGACGTTTCCAAACCGCTGGGAGAGACGTCCCCTGATCTGGTGATGTCGTCTTTAATTCTCCCTTTTGCTGCTTTTACTTCTGTCTTTTTTCCGTGCTGCCGTTAGGGTTGCCGCTGTGCCTCTTGCGCAGCTTGACATATTGCAGCACTGCACATGTTCTGAAACGTTCTGTTATATTCCATAAAAGCCAAAGGCTTTTTGCTGGCAGCGGGACAGAGATGTGACAAACAAACAAACAAGCCATTACACCTCTGTAATGGCTTGGATGGCAAACCCTGGGATGGTGGGAGGGATGCGCATGGGTTCTGGGGGGCTTTAAGTGGTCCACGTATGGAGCTTGCCCATCTCTGAACTAAATAGAATGAATGTACAAAAGACAGGTTCTATTTTTTTCGTTTTTACTAGCCTTTTAAGTTGCCAAATAAGACAGTGTTTTTAATCTTAATTAAGACAAGACTGAGAAGGTAGTTGAAAGATGACGTCAAGCCCTGATTGGGACAACTGCTTTTAAGAGGCAGTTTTGCCTATTCTCTTTTTTCTTCCCTCACTGAGTACCATCAAATACAATTTTGCGCATCATTCAGCAAAGAGCTAGTTCATCCATTTTGCCTCTGGAAATCTTTTGCAAATGCCTCTTCCACGCATCTCACATTGAGAAGAGGACCAACACTTTAAAGGTAATGCACATTCACTTTCTATTCTTGCACATGGCTGGGTTGTATCATTAGATGGTTGAGCTGCACCCCAGTATCTGAAAAAAAGGAACAACAGCCATCAGTCCTCCAGGCATACTGAGTATCTTTTACAGCTGTTGGATCAGGAAACACACGTTTACCTCTTCTCCCTCTTCCCTCACCTCAGTGGAGCCCGCACTCTTGATACTGCAGAGAAATAGATCTGGGTGTCATCAGAATTCTGGTGACATCTCTCCACGCGCATCCCTAGTGACCACCCCAGCAGATCAGACACACTTGTGGGAGGCAAGTGGATACCGGGGGCTGAGGTACAAGGGCCACTCCCCTTGTAGTATCTGACATACCTATGGATTAGTAGGATAAACATCACGCTGAAGACGTTGCCATTAAATAAGGTGCCCAAGAATAAGTGTTGTAGACACATTAAATGAATTATCATTTGTGTATTCGGCTATTTTAATAAAAGTTCTTTTGACCAGGTCATGGCAATGGAACCATTATGTTCATCTAAAGCATTTTTTAATGGACCATGCTACCCTTCTTGGCTGCTTCCAGGGCTGGGACTTGGGCAGATTTTTAGAGTTGTTCCATTCTTCCCTTAGTAGTGATTTCATTTGGTGCTGATAGGGGGAGGAGAAGCCAGGCTGAGGCTGCTCATCTGTGGGGCACTGCAGAGTTTGGTCCTCTCCCCTTTATTATCTACCTGCAAGAAGTCATTGGAAAAGCTCGTCCATCAGGTCAGGCTCAGTTTCATTACAACGTGTCATGGAATGTGCTCCTGAATAATCAGTGGGGGGGTTTCCCCAGAAAGACCCCCAGATTAAGAGATTGCTAGTCCTGAGCTGGATGAAGGAGGGGGAAGAGGTTCAGGGTAGCCACACTTTAGAATCTCTCATGATATACCTATTAAGTGAGAAAGTTAAGCTTAATGGCAACCTGCTCCAGTATCCTTGCGAAGAAAACCCCATGGACAGTAACAAAAGACTAAAAAATAGGACGCCGGAAGATGATCCGCTCAGGTCGGAAGGAATTACAAGAAGCTCCATAAAGAGTGAAGTGGCTGGGCCAAAGCTGAAAGGATGCTCAGCTGTGGATGTGTCTGGTGGTGAAAGGAAAGTCCAATACTGTGAAGAAGAATATTTCATAGGAACCTGGAGCGTAAGATCTCTCAATCAAGGTACGCTAGATGTGGTCAAACATGAGATGGCAAGATTGAAAATAGACATCTTGGGAATCAGTAAATTAAAATAGACAGGAATGGGTGAATTTAATTCAGATGACCACTACATCTACTACTGTGGACAAGAAACCTTTGGAAGAAATGGAGTAGCCATCATAGTCAATAAAAGAATGGGAAAGCAGTATCTCCAAAACGACAGAATGATCTCGGTTCGAATCCAAGGGCAAACCCTTCAACATCACAGTAATCCAAGTCTATGCCCCAACCACTGATGCTGAAGAGGCTGAAGGTGACCGGTTCTATGAAGACCTACAACTCCTTCTAGAACTCACACCAAAAAAAGATGTCCTTTTCATCACAGGCGGTCAGAATGCGAAAGTAAGAAATCAAAAGATACCTGGAATTACAGGCATGTTTGGCCTTGGAGGATAAAAAGAAGCAGGGCAAAGGCTAGTGGAGTTTTGCAAGAAAACTAGCTGGTCATAACAAATACACTTTTCCAAAAACCCAAGAGGCAATTCTACACGTGGACATCACTAGATGGTCAACATAGTGGGAAAACCATTAGGCCATTTAGGTATGACCTCAGTGATATCCCTTAGGAATATTCAGTGGAGGTGAGGAATAGATTTAAGGGAATTCGATCTGGTAGACAGAGTGCCTGAAGAACTATGGACAGAGATGTGTAACATTGTGCAAGAGGTAGCTACTAAAATCATCCCAAAGAAACAGAAATGCAAGAAAGCAAAGTGGCTGTCTGATGAGGCTTTAGAAATAGCTGAGGAAAGAAGGA
>JANHZU010010694.1:0-12941 GCA_032468055.1 Acrochordus granulatus | reverse complement strand
TCTGATTAAATTTTTTGCTCGTCCTGCGGGTTTCTCGCCTTGTGAGTTACTCGTCCTGTAAGGCACCACTGTATTTTTAACTTTGTTAGGAAAGAGTAACAAAATTATGACTTATTTTTGTTTATGGTGCATAATTTTAATCACAGCTGTAAAATATTAATATGCATGAAAGCTAAAAAATGATGCTGCATATTCAAAGTACTACTGAAGCCTAAAATACCAGACAAGGAAAGTAATTATACATTTGATAATATCTTTCAACTGGTGAAAGCAACTTCTGTTCTCAAAAGACCATAAAAGGGAAAACATAAATTTTTTATTTCTATTATTTTTATCAGAAAAACAGACAGTGACGTAAGGTATCAGAACAGTAAATCTCTGAAAAAAATTATCAGTATCTTGTAGTAAAACAACTTATTTATTGATATACCTCTTTCACCAGGTTTTTAGTTGCTATTTAATTTTAGATTTAAATTACATATTTAATTTTTCTCATTCTTTTTGTTCTTGTCCTTTACTTTTTGTTAGCTGCCTTGAATGTTCACTGCTTGCCTGAGTAAAAATGTAGATTATAAATTGGATAAATGAAGGTAAATAAAATTTAGCCAAATATATACAGACATCAATGACTGAATTATAGCAGTAAAATAATGAACCATTGTACTCCTTCTTGCCTCCAGTATTGCTGCAAGGAGGAGATTGGAAGTATCTGTTTATCTTAAATGAAACCACTTAATTACTTTGCATTTTTCTCAAGAAAGCCAACTAACCCACCACTGTTATTGGCAGACCATAATTTAAACCAATTGTAGTCCCTTGTTCAAACAAAACTAACACATATAGAGTCAGAGGCTTTTAATTTCTAGCAGAAATAAGCAGCACGCATTCCTCTAGGTCTCGCTATACTTCCAATTTCCAGCTCTTCAGACTATAAGATTAATGGTGACATTTGCCAGGATTTATAATTCAGGAGCATCTGGCAGAGGTGTAAAAGAGGTATTACTATTAAAGTAGCTGTAATGGAGAGAGGGGGAAGATTCACACACAATATATACTTGGATCTCTAGTACTCTATCTTAGTATTTCTATAAACTGTTTTCTCTCAGAACTGCTTCTCATTTTTAAAAATTTTGGAGGATCCCCAAACAGCTCTTGTTTGTATGAGTAAAACCTAGCAATATTTACCATATTAAAATTTTAAAATTGATGTATTTGCTGCTGCTACTGCTTCTTATGATAGTTTGGTGGTGGGATTTTAATTCTGTATTATTTTTCAACATAGTCTGGCAAACAATGATTTTGCAGACTTCTCTTGAGAGAAACACTGCTCTATCTGAACTAGGCCTCTCTGCTTGTAATTAACTGTTGCAGGACACTTGATTTCTATGATTTAAAAAAAATTCTGATTTTTTTTGTGGCCTTTTGCTAAATTACATGGATTCAATAGTCATTCATCCATTCCTTCATTCATAAGGAGCATATCTACTTTTCATTTCCAGCCACCGTCCCTGGAAAATAATTAAGAGCCTCATAATCTAAAACCTTCGGCCTTCAAGCAGAAAACGGCCGCTGTCATGACTGACCTCGGAACCCAAGAGCTGGAGATCTCGTTTCCCGGAGGCAGCAGTTTCTGTTGCTCCTCGGCATTGGTTGCTATGGCGCAGTCGCGGTGATCGCTAGCCCGTGAAACGGGCGCGCTATGGAGGAAGAGGACGCGGTGAGGCTGGAGCGTAGTTGGGGGTGGCGGCGTTTGAGCAGCGGACGTGAGGACTAGAAGGCGCGTGTTGCATATTTTAAAGGCGGGAGTGATCGGAAAATAATTTTATGTACACATTTGCAGGCAAATAGTGACGTGGTTAGGAGCTGTTTCTTAAGCGTGCGTCTTCTATGGTTAACAGCTCGTCTGTAACTGTCGGAGGCTGTTTGCTCTTATTTCACCGACAAGCTAGAGAAAGTTTAATTGGTTGAATTCAAGAATCTTTGAGAGGGAAGACACATCTGGAAGAAATACTTAACCTAGGGATGCAAAAAATCTGGGCGACCGGTATGAACGTGGCAGCAGTAAAGAGGCACAGGAAGCTCTCTTAACAGCCGTCTAGCGATCGTCTGGATTTTGATTCCCTAATTTGATCGTTTCTGTTTGTTGCTTGCGTTTTCATCCGGTGTTGGGATTGCCCAGCCCTTCCTATGCTGCTGTGCTTCATTTAGATCAGGGGAAAATGCCTGTTTTGCAGCGTTCAAAATGGTGTATGTGTGTGTGCTGAAGTCACGTTTATTAAAAATAAATGCATTAACAGGATGCATCCGTGCATCTTAATAGGTGTAGTTGATTATATCTGTCAGCTGTTCCCTTTCCACTTTCTTATGCCCTTCCCAAGCTGCAGGGTTTGTGAATTTGAGTTGCAAAGCAAAGAAACCCAATTGTGAGACTGAATGTTTAATTGCATAAAAATGATGGTAAAAAGGTTACCCTGCCAATCGTGACTGGGGTGCAGTGCTCATCCCCATTTCAAAAATGATGGTAGCACTTCGTTTATATGAAATAAACTTTTCACTGGGATGAAGGGGACTTTTATCTAGTAAGCACACATAGGACTGTGTGTCACAAAATCAAGTGCAATTTTATACATGCTTGGTTGAAGCAAGTCACCCTCAATTTATTTGCAGATAAGCAGGATATGCAGATGATACATTAGGGCTAAACAAGGTGCTTGCTGTTATATGCTGAATTATTTTTTTGCATTGTGCATTCGGAATAGATATTGAGCATGGGAAAATAAGGACATTTTCACATTTCACATTGTTTGTTTTAGAGAGACTACAATGAACCTTGTGGATATTGTTCTGCTGTCAGCTGGAGCATTACAGAAGAAGGCAGATTTTACTGTACATCTTGTCACACTGTCATAGAAGTAAGATTGCTGTTGTTTACTTCCCAATTTTAAAACTCATCTTAATTTTAAGTGTAAATCTTTAAATATTAAATATATGAACACAGTATGGAACTTATTAAATAATTGCAGGTCTGATCTAGTTGTTTTAGGTGCGATTATCTATATGAAAAAATGATTGACATTGGATGTGGACACATATTGGGATACAGTAATTCAGGCATTCAGGAAAATTTTGTGAAGCTGTTGCAGATTCCTGCAAATGCAAGACTGCCTCGATGATAGCTGGATGCACAGATCCTGCTTACTGTATTTTTCATTTCATTGTCATGCTGCTAAATTAAAATAAATGTAAAAAAAACATAATTTTGGGCAAGTTTATTAACATATGTTTTTAAAATTCTCTTGCAGAAGACTAGAGAAGTTCAAACTGGTGATGTTACTACTAATGCAAGGGCACAGTCTATTTCTAGAGGATTAAGAAAAAGAAAGAATAAATTTGGTAACATTTTTATCAGTTTGTTATAAAAGTATGGAATTGATCTTTCCCACTACATACTGCTAATGCTGAACAAGTTTACAGTCATCTCATCCAATATGGTGCATTTGTTTATATCAGTTCTTTAGTAGGAGTTAAAAATATAATCTGTGGGGCACAGGAATATTCATAGGATGAGAGTTTAATCTTCAGTTTAACAAGTCTAATCTTCATACATGTGTATACACTGGTAAGAATCTGAAATGAATAATTTATAAAGAGACAATTGTGTTTTCTGAAAGTCATGTTTTGCAAGACTACTTTTCAGAATCTGATTTTTTTATTTTCAGAATTGGGAATAAGTATTTCAGAATCAAAATACTGTTAAAATGCATTAGGACTGGTATTTGATAAAGAGAACTATATATAGGAAAAATATATAGAATAATAATAGGCTCAAGCATGCCAAATATATTCAAGCAAAACGTACATTAGAGATGGCTCCTTGAGATTATATGAGAGAGGTGATCTGGCTTTTGGATCTAAATAGTTTTCCCACCATTGCAACTTAAAAAAATTAAAAAAAAATTAAAAAAATTAGAAAAATGCTGAAACCTTTTTCAATTTCTAGCATTTTCTAGGGCATAAAGTACTTTATAGTTCATTTGTAATGATTAAGAACACAGGCTAAATGCACAAAGCAATACTTAGTCTTTATAGTCTGAGAATTTAAGCTTCAGTTTTAAAAATGCTGGTCTTAATAGACACATGGATACACAATGAATTATAAAAGAAGAGTCCTAAAGAAAATGGATAGGGACTGAAATTGCCACCGCTAAGCAGTGTAGTTGTAAAGCATGACCACATTGGCAGTCCTGATTACAGTTGTTAAGGAAGGACTGAGTAGGTCATTAAACTTCATGTGACTTTGACTCCCTGATGGCTTCCCTATTAACTTTTCTGTTGGGAAACTGGCAGGGAACTTTGGAATTCTTAATTGTGATGGTGGCTTGCTGCAACAGTCAGGACTCTGAGGACCTGTCATAAGTGCCCGTCATTCAGTGCCATAGCAAGTTTGAATGGTCATTGAACAAGTGGTTGTATCCTGAGAGCACCTGTATAGCACTGAAAACAGTATTGGTCATGGTTTTCAGAGACTTTTGATGGAACTACGATTGTGGTGATTGATGTAAACATTGATATTTTTGCTACCATCAGGCTACATTGATAGTTAATAATGAATGAAAAATGGTGAGAAATGAGTGTGAAAAATGTGTTCCTCTGTGTGTGTGCAAAAGGTACATATATTTTTCACATTTCTTACCCTTTTTGTCTAATCAGCAGCACTGTATGTCAAATTTCTTTTAATCTACATATATAACTAGAATTAAAACTACATTTAAGAATCATTCTAAAGTTTTTGATTGATATAACTTGAGCCATGACAAACATAAGCTGCTCATGACATTTCACTTTCCATTCATTTTTAGATAAAGGCTGGGAATGGTATGTATGTGAAGGCTTTCAATATATTCTTCGGAAGCAAGCCGAAGCTCTGCAGTCTTTAGGAGTTTCTTCTCAAATGAAGGTATTTTGCTCTTTTCAGTAATAAGGTTAATTATGGTTTGTTTAATCATTTCAAAAATGAAGCAGTTTTTTGGGTTTAGACAGTGTGCTAGGCTGTGGCTAAGTTAGTGCAACACACATTAGGCAAAACAAAATTTTATAATAGTTTTGTGTATAAATGTATAATTTGTATATAACATTAAACCTTGATTTAGAATTAGAAGGACAAACTCACCAAATATGTTACAGACATTTCAATATTTCTTGTTATTGATAATTTTTAGGAAAGCTTTAGGTGAAGAAAAATACTCTATATTTTCTGGATTACAATTATTATATGTTGATTGGGGTGGTGATAGCATTTATTTATTATTAGAAATACTGGAGATTGCCCAACTCCCTGAAAACTCTGAGCAGCTTACAATACAAACAGACCAAACAATAAAAAGCATGCATGTCTAAAAAAGTTAATAACCAAACATACACCAAAACAACAATACAATACAGTACAATAATATTTGGTCAATGACCAGCAAAATTTAAAAAAACAAAAGCAGAGTGAAGCAAATAGATACAATAATATACTAAAACTGATAAAAAAATCACATAATATAACATCCACTACTCTATTACTATATTAATACATTTGTTCCCAATTTATACATTTAATAGATACACAATAAAAATTATATATCCTCTAACAATTTATTAGCTAAGATGTATCAAACAAAAATAAAATTTAAAATAAAGGTAATAACATCTTTAACCAATTATGTCTTAACTTTCATCACAGCAACACAAATTTAGCTGCTGCACATGTAATGAATGCTTTTAGATCCTGAAAGAGAAGGTTCTTGTAAAATTTATGTGGCCTCCCAGGGAATTTATCTATTGGGACAAAATGTAGATTAACAAATACATTTAGTAACAAACTAACAAGGTCTGTGCATCTACTCTAACCTGAGGCCTGAGAACAGAACTACATTTTTAATGACTTGAAAAACACCTGTAGACTGGGAGCTATACAATTTCCAGGGGATGTTGTTGTAGAGGGCAATGGAGAGGATGCACTGCCTGAACCCTGATAGACATAGTTTAATTGATGGCACCTGGAATGTACGTACTCTGCTTGATATTGTGCTGGCAGAAATTATCTGACAAAGACAGTTCCTCAAATAACCAGGCCCTGCTAATGATCAGCCCCTTGGATTGCCCCCAGAAGCCAACTGGCAACCAGTGCAGTTCATGAAGCAGGAATACACATAAGCATGACATGATATAGCCACAACTGCCTGTGCCACCCACATTCTGGGCTAGCTGTAGCTTCCAAGTGGTTTTTAAGGGCAACCGCATGAGGAGTGCATTTCAATAATGTAATTGAGAGATGGTTGGGTCATGAGTGACTGAAGGGCCTCCCACTCTAGAAGCAGATAAATCTTTTTAAATTCATTTATCTGTGTCACAGAGCAACTGGGTGGTAACAATAAAATAGAGATATGAGTACTTTAGATGAGCTTATTACCCCTCAATTTTTAACTCGTTTGAATTACTGAGTGAGAAATATTGCAAACTGATAATATATCCTCTTTTTTCCTTTCTACATTTTTAGTTTTTTTCTTTCTTTCTGTGTTAAAGTGTTAAAACAACAACAAAATTATGGTTTAATGTGAGTTCTAGGATACAGACAACATCAAAATGTATGAATGAGAAACCTTCTTACGTACTAATAATGAATAACATGCTGGTTCTTATCAGGATGAAGTTCTGTATAATTTTTGGAGAAGATATCTTCAGAAGAGCAAACAGGATTATAGTGACAAGCCTCTCAGTGATGTGACTCAAGATATTTTATCAGTAAGTATAATGTTCAAGATTTAAAAATTACTTTCTTTACACTCAAACAATTATATAGCACTTACATAAACATATACACCCAAGTTTAAATTATAAATCACATTTGTCTTGCAATTCTTTGAAAATATGTTATTTGCTATTATCTTTAGCAAAGCTATTTTATAGTAATTTTAACAATTTCTAATTATTCTGTTTTTCAGTATATTTTCTATGCTTTATTGAATAATAGTTAAAATACATAACTGTTTTAGGAAGGTGAATATTAGTTTGATGTAGCTTTAAATAACATTAGAAAAATAAAATATTAAATAAAATGAAAATAATATAAATAACAGGTATTATGTAGCATAACGTTTTGTGTACTTCATCGGATGTAATTAATGAATGGGCTGAAGTCCATGAAAACTTACACAGTAACATAATTTATCATCATTTAAGATTTCACAGTGTTTTCTATTATTTTTTAAATATATCAGAACTTCAAGTCTTTGGTGAAAATTACAGGTAGTCCTCAGTTAACTACCACTTGTTCAACAACTGTTTGAAGTTGAGATGGCACTACCTGCAAAGGACTTATGACCAGTCCTTTTGGTCATGTTGTCCCAGCATTTTGTGGTCATGTGATCATGATCCGGACACTTGAAATTGGCTCACACTTAATGATGATTGCAGTGTCCTGCAGTTACATAATTGCTCTTTGTGATCTTTACCAGCTTCCCACAAATGGAGTCAATGGGAAACTGGCAGGGAAGGTTGCAAGTCACTCCTGTAAATCGCTCCCATTGCTTTTTCTCCTGAGGGAGATCTCAGGAATTTTGTAATCCATAGCATGTGCCCACCCATCTTACCCCTCCTGCTCCATCCACATTCTGTAACACACTCTGGCACTTGCAGGTCACAGCACTCTTCCCATACCAACCTGCATTTGCATGGAACTGTAGGTCCTCCTGCCACACTCCATAGCACCCACCAACTCCTTCCCCAATTAGGGAGAGGACAGCATGACCCTACAAGACCTCATAGTCCTTTATGGGCAATAAAGCACCAGTTCCATTGCTATTTTGACTGCTAATAGTTGTTAAATGACTGGTTTTAAGTCAAGGCGCAGTTGCTTAACGACACCAGTTGTGTCGACCGGAAATGGCCGACGTTCTGGTAGTTCAAGCTGCAGCACTGCATGATGGGGTGAGCTCCCGTCACTCGTCTCCAGCTCCTGCCCACCTAACAGTTTGAAAGGATGTAACATTGCAAGTAGATGAATAGGTACCCCTTCGAGGGGAAGCTGGCCCAGCAGTGAGGGGAGTAGGAAGTCAATGCTGGACCTGCCTGAGCTCGAGGGTGGAGCAGGAACCGTGGAGGAAAGCCCCCGGATGTGAACACTGCCGGTCAGCTAGAGGGGCAGGGTTTAATATTAAAATGTTAAACATTGATTATGAGCCACCAAGAGTCTGCTAGGAGATTAGTGGCATATAAATATGATGTATAAATAAATATAAATAATACCAATGTGGAAGAGCACACATGCTCCTACTGTAATTCAGTAATTTAAGTATATACATAAATGTTTATGTCTGTGACTGCATAAGATTACAAGTCCTTGTTTGATGATCATTTGTTTAGCAAGTGTTCAAAGTTATGACTTGCTGAAATTTACTTTAATTCAAGGTCCCTCAATCACGTGATCACTGTTACCGTCAGTATGCATTGTCCTGAGTTTTACCTTTGGTTTTTGCTTTCTTTTCTCCTTCGCAGAGCAAAGAGTTTGGAGAGAAGGATTGCAAGAAAATAAGCTGTTTGTTCTTCTACACATCAAAAGCAATGTGATTATGTCAGCAGCCTGGGACTGAGAGTCACAGGGACGCTATGCAAACAGCTTGCAGTATTCTCTTGAAATCCCTTTGTTTCTAATCTCATTGCTCTGTGGGAGAAGGAGCAGGGGAGGAAAAAAGCAATTTCTGTAGATAATCTCTCCTTTGCCTAACCATTTCCTACACTGGGTGTAATCATGTTGCTCTCGATATGTACAAGAGCAAACAACTTACTCCCTTGAAATTTCTCTCTCTCCAATCTCTCCTTTGCCTGGCCCTCCCCCCACAGCAGAGAGATTGGAGTGGAGAGGAAGAGATTTCAAGAGTCAGCTGTTTATTCTACACATCAAAATCAATGTAAACATGTTGGCAGTGGGAAAAATGAAGCAAAGGAGAGATTGCCTAGAGAAATCACTTGCTTTTTTCTCCCCACAAATCTACAGAGCAGAGAGATTCAAGGTGTTTCAAGAGAATAAGAGGAACAGCTGTGGCTTCCAGCCGCAGACTGTGGCATTATTGCATTGCTTTTGATATATACAAGACAATAAGCAGGCACTCTTAAGTGTCCTTAAGCAGTCCAAAGGGCCAGGAAGGGTTAGGAGGCAAACAAAACTGAAGATATAACATTGCGTAGTCTTGTCTCTTTCTGACTGGCAAGCACAATCTCAGTCACATGAATTCCTATTTAGCAACTGCTTCCCTTGGCGGCAGAGTTGTTGTCCTCATTAGCAAGGACTGCCTATATTGATATGTTCTTATGAAAATGTGTCTTTTAGTCTTAACATCTACTGTGAATCAGTTGTTAGAAAAGTAACAGTATCTTGAATTATCTACAGCTGATTTACATATTCTATATTGTATGTTTATTCTTCCATTTTTCTTTTACATTTGTTTAATTATTTTGTTGTCTTTAGTTTTTCTAATATATAGTTTTGATTGAATTGTTGATAATATATTTTTGTTGTTTAATTCCTACTTGCATTTTGTAAGAAAATCAGTAAAAAACAGTTACAATTCCAATTTTATGGAAATCACTTCACACGTAAAGTGCACCCTCTCTGAAAATGTATTCTGTTTGGTATTTTGCTTGGCAAATTAAACTTAACTGATATTTTTTGAAAAATAAGGCTTGATTTAATAAAGAAGAAAAACATATTCCTTGAGATGGTTAAAATTATTGGAGTCTCACACAACTTATTTTTTTAAAAGCAGCCCACAGACACGGAAATAGATGATGAAACTACTAATTTGATTAACTTGATTTGTTCAGCAAGTGATACAGATGTGATATCAGAATTTAGCACTGGAGCAGCTTCTTCTTTTAGCAAAGGAGGTAAGAGCAAATGTACCATGGCTATTTTTTTGTATAGTTAGTTCAGATATAAAAAAAAAATTACTTTATTATTTTGGAGATTTAAACATACAATCTTGAGCTCTATGTAGAAAAAATATAGAAAATGTGGTCTTTGACCATAAGAATAATGAAAAAAAATCACACAGAAACAATTTATTGACTGCCAGACTCACTGGGAATTCGTATGTATTGCAGAAGACTCCAAGGAAGTCTACTTCAGCAGTATACTGCAATCTAGAGCTCTTAGTGGGTTTAGATACACATCAAATATGATCATTCTGGCTTGGGATAATGGAGCACGTATTTTCTACATTTAGAAAACACCTAAATATAACTTGAATAAATCGGTTTTGTGGCTAATTTAGTGCTAAAGCAAACACTAGGAACAATATTGTATCATAAGTTTATGGGTCATGCTCTCATCTGTAGGTATAGCCTATTAGACTTACACCAGCTGCCTCAAAATGTATGTTTTTTCATTATGGTTTATCTACTATGCATTGATAATTTATGCAGGCTGCCCAATAGGATTAACAAACAATAGTATGTTATATAAAAATATATGGAAACTGTCCTATTATTACCATAGAAATTCTAATAATGTGGAAGACTATCAACACTATATGATCTTTCTTTTTACTGTATATGTTGAATAAAAATCTTAGCCTAAAAATAGATCTATGGGGGTAAATCATAATGAGAGGAAAGTTAAATCAGAATCCTTAGACTTTAGAGTTGCATTTTTCTAGGATCTTGCATATTGCTGTGGGATTTCTCTACCAGTTAGGCATTATAAGATGTTGAGGTTTTGAAATGTTTATTTAACTGTTAATGAAGTTGGCAAATTGAAATCTTCCATTTGATGCAGGTATGTAGACATTATTGGGAAGCTTATTTAATTTGTGGGTTATGACATGTCTTAGATGATGTGGTGAATTAGATTTAATGCTGACTGGCATCTGTTTTGTATAATGTAGAACAAAGAAGGTGAAAGACTGCTAGCATGATGTTGTTATCATGATGGATACAGAGAACAAAGAATTGCAGTTTGGTCTTAATCTGGAGTTGATAGAATTTATATCAGCAATATTTTTAAGACACAGCCTGTATGAAAAAGAAGGCAGAACAGATCTCTGAAAAGATTAACTGAGCTTTATATTTTTTGTGAGTCATATGTACGTCACACTCAAAACAATTCTTATGGTTTCTTCTAGTATTTTAGAAGCCATGAATTAGAGTATATTTTCTTAATAACTATATTCAGTCATTTCATTGATAATAACTATATTCATTCAGTAAAGGCAGCTTGATATTGAGTGTGATAGTGCTGCTGCTATTAATTGATTTAACACCTTAATTAATTAAGTCTATTCATAGAAAATTCAATATAATCCATAGGAAATATGAATAGCTCATAGTCTTCATTGCAAGATTTTAGAAAAGATGGCAAACTACACTACAGTGCCATTGAGATCTTGTAGTATGTTTCTGTGTAAGATATTGCTAGCCCTCAGTTTGTTAGATTTATATCCTTCCTTTCATTCAAAAGCATAAGACATAATGTTACCTCTTCCTGTTTTTTACAACTACAATCTCTTTGAGGTAGTTTGGGCTGAAAGTGATTCCATGGCTGAGGAATGACTAGAATCTGGGTCTCCCGACTCTTAATCTTAACTACTAAATCACACTGGTTCTCATTGTGATAAAAATATGCTATAAAATGTATCTTCAAAATATTTATGATAGAAGTTAAATGTGTACATCAAAAAATTATTATGAGCCTATTGCTGAATTGGGCAATAGAATACCTTCCAGATATTTTGAACTAAATTTCATTATTTCTTGTCTGGGATGAGGTAACATCCCTCTCAAGACCAATGTGGAATTAAGGTCTACTTGGACTCATAGCACACTCTTTCTGTGTGTAAATAAATACACATACACATGTTATAATCTGTATATTTATTATAAAAGCTGTGTACAGGTATAATTTTGATACTTAATTTATGTGATTTGTGTCTCATTTGTTGACTGTCCAATAGAGTTCCATGCAGTGTAAAATATGAGTTCCTAAAGTGGGACTGTTCCTAATTTTACGATGCCACTTATATAGTGGACACAGAAGCAAGAAAG
Source organism: Acrochordus granulatus (assembly GCA_032468055.1). NCBI lineage: Eukaryota > Metazoa > Chordata > Lepidosauria > Squamata > Acrochordidae > Acrochordus > Acrochordus granulatus. The sequence goes on along the minus strand of JANHZU010010694.1, from coordinate 857 downwards.
AATTACTTGTGCTTGAATACTCATCTTTCATTGATGAACTATTTCCTCCATTATACATATATGAAATGATAATTATTTTTACTTTGAAGTAATATTTCTATTACCTCTCTTGTTCCTTATTTGTAGCTGAATAAAACCTAAATTTTGGTTTAATTGGTCTATGCCAGCTGTGCTTCAAGTAACATCACATAGGTTTAATTAATCTTTAAAGATTATGTATGCTCCTTTGCTATTTGTCTTGCTGGGATGAAAAATGTAATCTGCTGGAGGAGCGTTAATGTGCTCATTTTAGAACAGGCATAATTTGTGATGTCTGCCACTTTCTTCAATCTGAATACTAAAGTAGAAATACTAGCTTGTTTTACTTTATGGAATCTTATCTATAGGAAGGTCTGCCTGGTCCGGATCAGTGGATGGCAGTTCATACTTTCAGAAAAGAAAGAAAGGGGACCTGAGCTTGTCAATGCCGATGACTCTGGCTTTCTGCTATCTGGCATTATTATGGCTGAGAGAATCCATTACATTATCAGATCTTTTAAGGTAATAAAAATAAGGTCTAATAAAACATTTTGGTTATAATCCTACTTTGACTTTTGCATTTAATTTACAGTTTCATGCATCTGGGTAGAAAAAATTATAAGTAGTTGCACTGAGTAAAACTTGACATTTTTTTATTCAGCTGTAAATGAGTAGATTTACATACTGAAAGTGAGCAGTTAAGACGCTGGGCTTGCCGGTCAGAAGATCGGCAGCTCAACAGTTCAAGACCCAAGTGCTGCCACATAACTGGGTGAGCTTCCATTACTTGCTCCAGCTCCTACCAACCTAGCAGTTTAAAAGCATATAAAAATGCAAGT
>JANHZU010010693.1:0-13621 GCA_032468055.1 Acrochordus granulatus | reverse complement strand
GGACCTTTGTCAGCAAGGGGATGTCTCTGCTTCTTACTACACTGTCTAGGTTTGCCATAGCTTTCCTCCCAAGGAGCGTCTTTTAATTTCATGGCTGCAGTCCCCTTAGCAACATTAGGAGCCTAAGAAGGTGAAATCTGCCACTGCTTCCATTTCTTCCCCTTCTATTTGCCAGGAAGTTATGGGGCTGGTTGCCATGATCTTTGTTTTTTTTTAATGTTGAGTTTCAAGCCAACTTTTGCACTCTCCTCTTTCACCCTCATCAAGAGGCTCTTTGGCTCCTTTTCACTTTCTGCCATTATGCAAATTTTCCTGGAGAAAAAGCAGTATTGTACAAAGATAGTTGAATTTTAGATTCAAGTGAGTTTTCCTTCCTCTCGTATGAAAAAAGGTTCACCATTTCAGGATATTGATCTGGATTCAGTTCTCACTGTCGTTTCCTATTTCAGCATTTGTCACCAAAACTATTCTATTTATGCACACTCCTGGGGAGATAACTGAACAGCTCATCACAGGCAGGATACTTTGGCAGGTTTTAAGAAAGAGTCTAATTACTGATTAAAAGAAAAGATTCTGCAAGGAATCGCCTTTTTAAGATCAAGGTTCCTTCGTTTGGCACAAAGCAGAGCAGGCAACACAGTAGGTGTTTTAAGCTATGGAACAAGTATCCAAAGTTTCAGTTCTGAAAATACGATATGATATGATAACCATCTGCAAATATCCAAAGGGTTGTTATGTAGAAGATGGAATCAACTTACTTTCACTTGCTCTAGAAGGAAGGGTTAGAATCACTGGGTTAAAAACACAAGGAAGAAAGTTCAATTTAGACATCAGGAGGAACTTGCTAAGCACAACAGCCACCACATGAAGTGGAAACTTCTACTTTTAAAGAAATCTTCAAATCAGAGATCGGATGGTTATTTATCAGATACTCTAGGGATGTCCAACCTTGGCAACTTTAAGATGTGTGGATTTCAACTCCCAGAATTCAGTCCACACATCTTAAAGTTGCCAAGGTTGGACACCCTGCTCTAGTAGATCCTGCACTGGGCAGGTTGTTAGATTAGTTGACCTTCAAGATCCCTTCCAACCTTATGATTCTATAATCAGAAGACTCCCAATTATTAAAGAAAACTATAATTTCTCCTGTTCTTTTCCATTAAACAAGAATATATCAACAGGGATTTTTTCCCCTCTTTCTCTCGTAACAACAGAACTTGGGAGTCACTCAACAAAGGTCAACAAAAATATTACCCTGCCATAAAATATTACATCAGTCTTAAGTGATTTCCAAGAATAATTAGAGTACCATGGAAGACAAAATTATCAACTGTGGTCTGTCCGTTCTGTCAGAATGGAACTTCCACTAAATTTTGAATTGTGTGAACACTCCATGAAATCCATCAGATGATCCAACCCTTTAATGCTCCTTTTAATGGATACTGAGTGAAGCTGCACTGTGTGGCAGGAAAAACCTGTACACCATAAAGAAATGTCCAATGGTATCACAAAAGAGATACCAGGATTTCCAAACTCTTAAAGATATCCTACCAGTTTTGATCAAGAGATGTCTGGATACTAAAGTAAGGGACGCTGCAATTACACTGAATATCACTGAATATGTGTTCTAAAGGACTTCTAGGACAACTTTTCCCAACCTGACATTGAACTGAAACTGCAGTTCCCCACCAGCATGATTATCCACATTTTAAAATTGATATTAGACTAACTGCATCCATAACTGTGCAGTCTCTCCTCCACGAAGATACAAATTATATTTAACTTGCTTTGAACTTCAGAGTCAATTACTGGAAATTTCATTATCTTACTTTTTTCATGCAGCTGAGTCAGACTTCATCATACTGGCTGATGAGTTCTCAGCTAATAATTCACACCATTGGCCTTCAGGCCCTGCTAGCTTTAATCAACAAACTTCTTTTAGGCTGAAATTACAAAGTCACTAAAGGGCTATTGGCCACTCTTCAATTTCTGCTGGCGAGAACCATCATCTTTTTGCTGTTTCAAAGTTCATTGTTTCTTCTGAAATTATCATCCAATTTTGAATATGTTTTGAACAACTTTGTTTTGTTGCAGGTGGAATCTCATTTGTTTTCCTACTTCTGCTTAAGAATTTAGCATGACGATTAGGTAACAAAAAATGAAATAATCTTTGTTTTTTCTCCAACACATTCCATATAAGTTAACTCACTTCATGAAATCATAGCCACATTGTAATTATACAAAAAATTCTGTTCATGCTTGCTCTGTTTTGATGCAGCATTGACCATTGATAAACTGAATTATGAGTTTGTCCTACTGAAGTTATTTTAGAAGTAATGTTACATATTTGATGTTCAAAAATTGATTTGCATTAGGGCTGTAAAGATGTTTTGAGATTACCATTTCTGAGCTCTGCCAGTCTGATAGCATTCTGCCGTGACGTCATCCTTCTTTCCTTCATAATCTTTTAGTCAAGGCTATTTAACCTTAGCAACATTAAGGTGTAGACTTCAACTCCCAGAATTTCTCAGCCAGCTTAAACTTGCCAAGGTTGTACACCCCTGCTTTAGTACAAAGGATACACCTGGAGAACATGGGAAGATTCCAAAATGGAAAATTTTAACAGGACTCTTTGTAAAACTCCTTGGATGCAGAAAAGCCAAGGCATGCAATGAAGGTCCCGGTCAATACACTTCACATTTTTTTCTTCTATCGTCCCATGGAAATTTGGCAGATTCCTCCCAAATTTCAAACTTTGCATTAGGCTAAGGGATTGGTCATCTCTCTTTGGAAAATAGCTCTAGAATAGTGATTAATCATAAACTAATCACATATACAAATTGTCCCTGACTTATGACTGGTCGCGTAGCACCATTTGAAGTTATATTCAACTCTTCAATGCTTAATGAAAGGTAGAACAACCAGCTGTAGAATTGACAGGAAGTAAGTCCCGAAAAATGGGACTTACTACCTGAATTTGAAGTTCCAACAGCTCAGCCCATTCCTCAGTCACACAACCAAACTTCAGGCATTCAGCAACACGGCTGCATTTATGGCCATTTCCAGCATCCCATGATCATGTGACCTTATTTTATGATGGTTTTGCCAGCACTTACTTCTTTTTAGTCAATCCACATCCATAAAGAACCATTGGTTTGCTTAACAACTGCAACATTTGCTTAATGACCATGACAAAAAATCATTTTACTTGATATACAATCATAATGGGCGAACTCCGTTATGGTCATATGTCAAAGACTATCTGTACAACCTCTACAATTGTGTTTAGCAGAAGGTGGTCAAAATGCAGACACCTCAGCATTTCATACATACGGCTGGATTTGGAGATCATATTGAGTGGGAACATAAATATTTCCCCGTATTTCTATCACTCTCCCACCCTGTGCCAACTTTTTTCCAGCATCCTATCATTCTATCAGGGCTTGCCTATCATGTGGCTTACAAGAGAAAGAAACACTGAAGAACATATTGTGCTTTCTTGCTCCTTTTTGACCCCACACTACACGTAATGTGGACAAGCATGGGAGATGCCATATGAACAATAGCAACTCTGTGCACTGACAAACAAGCATTTCTTCCCCATTTATTTCTTGTTTTTTGCCAAAGAGGAAAGTTCATTTATCTCTTATTTCCATAAGCAAGAGGAAAGCTCAGTTGGCATCAATGCTGGCTACTTTCCATCAATAAGACCAGCTACGGAATCCACCGCAGTTCTACTTTTTTTTATCATACCTTGCATCTGTCTAACTCTGAATTCATAATTCAAACCAAATGACTATGAGGAACTTCTGTTCTCTCCAGTATCTTAAACATGGATTTCAGTCCTCAAAATGTCAACTTGGCAATTCTAATCTTTTTCTGATCAGGAATATTCACATTACTGGAGGTGATACTCTCAGCTAATTTAATAATCACCTCAGCTGGCATGTTATATTTAGAAATCATAGAGTTATGCAGCAATTTGGAATAATTCAAGCTAGATGCTTCATAGTGCCTGTGGGTGCAAATATAACACCTATTGGTAACCCTTTAAACTGTAATGAGATGCTGGGAAAAACATAGTGCTTTAAAGAGCTGCAGTCATGCACTATATTCAAGTACCTGGCCACTCAAAAATACCTTCTGGGATTCAAATGTGACAGCACAATCTTGATAATCAGATTGTTATTTTTCCTCTGTGGTTTTGGTTAAAATACAAATTCAAAAATTGTTTTTTAAATGATATAAATAAATACACTTTCAAATCACTTTTTTTTTACTTCAACTGAGTTGATCCATCACCAAGCTTATGTAGGAATATCCAGCAATACAAACCAGTTGTATGATCAACATTCTAAACTTATGAGCTATCTCTCCTTAGTCTAAACATTTAGAAAATTCTTTGATTATATGCCATCATTTTCAACTCCTGGTGACCGCATAGATAGATCCCTTTCCATGATGATAATCTGGTTTTTCAAGTCCTCCAACATAGCACCTATTATCACTGCAACTGAGTCCATCCACCTTGCTGCTAGTTGTCCTCTTTTTCTTTCTTTCACCATTCCCCGCATTAGAGCCCACTCCAGAGACCCAGGTCTATGCATCATGTGTCCAAAATAGGATAATTTGGTCATTTGTGCCTTGAGTGAGAACTTTGGGTTGATTTGTTCAATGATCCATTGGTTTGCTTTCTTGGCTGCTTACAATATTTATGTATGTATGTATTAAATTTATATGCTGCCGAAATCCGAAGATTCTCAGTGGCTAACAACAGTACAATAACAGTATATTAAAATAATTAAAATACAAATAAAAAAAATATTCTCAGGATTCTTCTCCAACACCAAAGTTGGAGTATCAAAAAGTATCAATACTCTTCCAATCCTGCTCTTTCAGAGCCCATCTTTCACTTCCATAGAACACCTCAGGTTGCATGACTCAGATCTTTGTAGGTACAGAAACATCACAGCATCTGAATGTTTTTTCCAAGATTTCATAGCTGCTCTACTAAGTGCTAGTCTGTAGTCTATTTCTTGACTGCTTGTTCTTTACTGTTGACCCTAAAAGGCAAAAGCTATCTACCACTTCACTCGCTTCTTTGTCAATTCTACAGATGGTTGTTCCACCTTTTGTCATTAATTTGGTCTTCTTCATATTTAATTTTGGTCCATTTTTTCTGTCTCTTTGACTTTTAATAATAGAGCTTGTATATCCTTTGTATTTTTCACTATCAGGGTAGTGTCCTCAGCAGCATATAGTTACTGCTGTTTCTTCCTCAGTTTTCAAAATCATACTTCTCTTCTTTCAATCCAACTCCCCTTAATATATAGTCTGCATATAGGTTGAATAAATAAAGGGCAAGTATACAGCCTTGCTGCATTTTGGTCCTTTTTTTATGAAGCTGTATTAAGTTATTTCTATGTTGTTGGTTAATGTCCTTACCATTAATGTTTTACTGTTATGTTACTGAAAACTGTCCTATGTCTAAGTGATTCAACAGCACTTAAATCAAAATCATAACTACTACACCCTGTTCATTTTTTTGCCTGTATACAATACAAAGACTTTATTTAGGTAACTTGATAAGAATAGATTATAATATGTGTTATTTATTCAATTTATATGGTTGTCCATCTCATCTAAGCAACTTTGGGAGAATTCCATATCGTATTATTGTTACAGAACTCTAGTTCTCATCTCATTTAAGAGAAACTTTTAAAGTTATTTAAAAATAAAAAATGAAAACTTTTTTGCTCTGCCTTTTTAAAGAAACTTTAGAGGTCTGCATTTTTACAGACACATTTTGCACATCACAGCAAACAATGTTTTGTATTGTGTGACTGAACCATAGGGAGCCAAGCTCCACTCTGTTCTCTACAATGAAGAGAACTCCTGTGACTTACAGTAAATGGCAGATGAGGACAATTGAAGACCGAGGGAGGCTTTTTCTTCCCTATGAAATTAAAAAAAAAATTTATAGGGTTTCTTGCAGGATTTGGAGATGTTAACATTTATTTTTTCAGATGGATTAAAACAATATAATCAGCACTGTCAAAAAGTCTACAGTGAAGGCTGGGCTCAAAATCTTCCTCGCTCCCGCTGCAATTTAGCAAACACTTTTAACAAAGTTTGTTCACTGCCAATTTCTAGGAAGTATTTATAAGACTACAGTGGACTCTTGGGTTTCTCCATTTTCAGTCTTGCTCGGTAAGATGAATTACTCCTGAGCCGAACTTATATAAAACATGCCTGGTTGCAACCTTGGCCACAGACAATAAAATAATTGCTTATACCCACACCAGGTAGAAAATATTGGAAATTTGCCAGCGGCAACTGCAATCTCCTTCTGAAACCCTCCTTCATCCATACCATGACCTGCTTCCAATTCATGCCATGGCATGACATTCATGAGTTTGAAATGGCTATTAAATATGAAACAAAAGAACAATCAGGAAATTAAGCCCTCTGCCCCGCAGATCACCTTGGATCATAGTGGCTCTAACAGGATGAAGACAGGTCATGTGGAAATTCAGTCCTCAAAAAAAAAAATCCCATTTGTTCTCGCAATCTGGATCATTTAAACATTTTAAATGTTTAATTTAAAATCAGTGACAAGAAAAATGATATAAATAAATACAGTGACAAGAAAAAAATGCACAATCTTGCTCTTCATCCTTTTTCTTCTGCACCTTTTCATAGCCAAGTGTCAGGTGAAGCTCAAGAACTGAAACTAAAAGACACTGTTCATGCTGCTTTTCATGATGGGACAACCGTCACTAGCCGAGCTCCTTTATCACACTCGCCTGTTCCCAGAATGAATAAACACAAAAGAGGAAAGTATTTCTAATCATTATATGGGTGACAAAAATTCAGTTTGTGTTGCTTTCACATCCTGGAACCCGAGTGGGAGAAAAGGAGGTTCTTCTCAGAAGAGCCAATCTAATCAGCTTTGCCACCCCAGAAAAACAAGTTATCTATACAGCAAAGCTACACCATCTGTCAAGGGCAAGTCAATGGGTATTCCTTAATATAACAGCAAGTCTCCGTGTGTGTTTGTATATGTGTGCTTTTGAATCAGACTTGATTCCTGACTTCCTCATTACAGGATGAATACTGAAGCTAGAGGTAGTCCTTGAATTATGACAATTGGAACCAGAATTTCTGTTGTTAAGCAAGGTGGTGGTTAAGTAAGTCACACCTGCTTTCATGACCTTTTTTTGCCATGGTTAAATGCATCACTACAATTGTTAAGTGGATCATATGATCATTAAGCGAAGTCAGCTTCCCACTGACATCGGAAACTGGGTGGGAAGGTCACAAATTTATTTATTTTTATTTATTTATATCCTGCCTTTATTACCTCAGAAACAACTCAAGGCGGCGAACATATTTAACACACCTTTCTCCTCCTATTTTCCCCACAGCAGCAACCCTTGAGATGGATTGGGTTGAGAGAAGGTGCCTGGCCCAAGGTCACCCAACTGACTTTCATGCCTAAGGTGGGACTAGAATTTATGATTTCCTGGTTTCTAGTCTATTATCTGAACCACTAGACCAAAATAGAGATCATGTCACCCCAGGACGCTGCAGCTGTCATAAATACTGATTGCCAAGTGCCTGAATTGCAATCATGTGACCATATTGCGATAGTTGTAAATGTGAGGACTGGTTGTAAGTCACATTTTTCAGTGCCTTTGTAACTTCAAATGGTTGCTGAATGAATGGTTATTAGCTGAAGACTACTGTAGTGTTCCTCCTTCTGCAAGGTATGTGCTATCACTAATCTCTCACTGAAGATGATAAAACTTTATGCGAGCTCTTTCAGTCCACAAACAGAAGCCAACATGAGCAGTTACTCCTTCTAAGACTTGAAAAATTCCGAGCCTAGCCCTCGACAGATAGAAAATTAGTTTGGTAGAAGAAAGGTCCTAGACTGGCTTCCTTCTTAAGACACTATCTATGAAGAATGTTTTCTGGCTTGCCGCTTTTGTACAAAAGAAAGGACACTTTATTTTGAAAGTTGTTCAACCTGTTCTGACGGATCAGCTCCCAGTTGGACTCTGTGCATGGAGCAGGTCCATTGGAGACACCTGGGGAGGGCTCTTCTGCAGTTATCTGGGAACAGTCTGATCTTCTTGGTCCTGAGGAAGTGGACAGGTCCTCATTGCTGTCAAGCGAACCTCCTGTCAATTAGACCCTTGTCCCTCCTGGTTGGTTAATGCCTCCAGGATGGTGACATCCAGGTGGGTTCAAACAGTGATTAATTGTTCCCTGCAGGAGGAGATGTTTCCATGACCTTTAAGGAGGCCCTGGTATGCCCCCTACTCAAAAAAAACTCTTGAACCCATCTGCCTGGACAACATCCATCCAGTCTCCTACCTCCCCTTTTTAAGGAAGTTGATAGAGAAGGTGGTTGCCTGGCAGCTCCAGAGAATCCTGGAGGAATTGGATTATCTGGACCCTTTTCAGCCAGGTTTCAGGCCTGGCTATGGGACAGAAACAGCATTGGTCATGCTTGTGGATGATTTCTGGTAAGAGCGGGATTGGGGTAATGCATCCATCCTCGCTCTACTTGATCTCTCAGCGGCCTGAGGATGGTATCCTTGTGGGCTGGCTGTGGGAATGGGGCTGGGCGGTGCAGTTTTGTGCTCATTCAGTTTCTTTCTGCAAGGCCGATCCCAATCGGTGTTGACAGAGAATGAAAGGTCCAGCCCTTGACCTCTTCTTTGTGGCGTACCACTGGGTTCAGTCTTTTCTCCATTTCTTTTTAATACCTACATGAAGCTGTTGAGTGAGATTATCCATCATCATGGATGAGGTATCATCAGTATGCTGATGTTATTCAACTTTGAATCTCCATCTCAGAAAGGCTGTGAGGGTCTGGATGGGGGACAACAGGCTTCAGCTGAACCCTGGTAGGACCAAGTGGCTGTGGCTACAAGGAACCTTAACTTCTGGAGGATTAACATCTCTGGTTCTGGATGGAATGGCACTTCCCCAGACAGAACTGGTGTGCAACTTGGGGGTTCTCTTGGATTCGTGACTCCTGCTCAAAGAGCAGGTTACAATTGTGGCTCGGAGAGCCTTTGTATAACTTTGTGTTGTGTGCCAGTTACACCCATACCTGGATCAAGCAACTCTACGCTTAGTCACTCAAGCCCTAGTCATCTCATGCAACACATGGGGCTACCCTTGAAGAGTATCTGAAAGCTACAGCTGGTACAGAGTGTGGTTGCACGGATGGTTTTTGGGGTCTCTAGAGTGACCCATATGACACTGCTCCTCTGGGAGCTGCACTGGCTGCCAGTTTGCTTCTGGATGCAATTCAAGCTATTGGTTATCACCTATAAAGCCCTTCATGGCATGGGTCCTGGGTATCTGAGTGATCGGCTCACCCCAATGGGTTCAGCCCACCCTACCTGTGCAAGCAGTAAACCAATAGATTTATAAAGGGAAGCTTCTAACTCCAACCCCCCCCCCATATTCTTCCTTTCCTTTTATGGCCTAAACTAGTTCAGGAAAAAACAGAGTGACGGATTGGCTTTTAGGTCCTATAATGTCATGTGAATATGGAGAAGACTAAGATGCAGAGTGCCAGGTTACATTTCTTCTGGAATTACAGCCTTATTCTAAAGGGATGGGTACACTTGCTGGGTATCTACTGCATAGCTCTTCAAAGGAAGATAGTTCATATCAGCCAAGATTATTATTTTCTACTGCTGCAAATAACTGTCCCAAAGTAAAGAGAGATGACCTGAATCTACTTTTTACTAAAAGAAAGGTGCAAAGCATTAGTATGAAAGGTAAATGGAAAACCTGCTTACCATTACCTGTACTAGAACAATCACCCCCTTCTTTCTTTCCAACCATCTACAGAATATCAAAACCACCACTCATTTAGCAACTGTTCAAAGTTACAATGGCACTGAAAACAATGATTTAAGACCGGTCCTCACACTTACAACCATCACAGCATCCTCATGGATATAAATTAGGGAGCTTGGCAACCAGCAAGTATTTATGATGGTTGCAACGTTTTGGGGTCATCATTGTGACCTTTCTAGTAGCTACTGACAAGCAAAGACAAGAGTGGAAGCTGGATTCACTTAACAGCCCCACAATTCACTAATTGATTTATTTACATCCCACCTTTATTATTTTTTATAAACAACACAAGGCAGCAAACCTTTTTAACACTCCTTCCTCCTCCTATTTGCCCACAACCACCACCCTACCCTGTGAGGTGAATCAGGATGAGAGAGAGTGACTGGCCCAAGGTCACCCAGCCGGCTTTCATGGTTTAAGGTGGGATTAGAATTAACAACCTTCTAGTTTCTAGTCTGTTACCTTAGCCACTAGACCAAACTGGCCGTATTGCCAATCATTACAATTGCCAACAACTGGGGCAAAAAAGTCATTAAATCAGATGTGGCTCACTTACCAACTACCTTTCTTAGCCACAGAAATTCTGGTCCCAATAGTGATCATAAATTGAGGACTACCTGCATTAGTTCAGACTTCCCTAACCTGGCACATCGAGAGCATAAGGCTAGGATCTCTCCGTTATCTCAACTCATTTGCAAAAGTAAAATTGCTGAATTAGCTATAGAAAATTGTTAAAATTTATTCTCATTATGTAAGTGATATCTTTCCTTCCAAGTAGAGTGACCAGCAGGGGTTTTACAAGGGGAATCAAAATCGGAAAGATTTAAAGATGGAACAGTGGGGAGATGAAGCCTGCTTGGACAGCAGTTTTTTCTGTTGGAGGGAGGAAATGCTGCAACTCTGTTGTAATTCCTGTTTATTAAAAAGAAATGCTGAATTAATTTCTGAAGAAGAGGGGATGAGTAAGCATCTGAGGACCTCTCTTCTTTTCGGGATCCATTGTTAGGTTGGGAACATGGATGCAAAAACTGACTACATCTACATGAGTGTTTACATTTGTGTAAGTCCAATAAGAGGCAAACCTGAAGCAAAGCGCTAGTAAGAAGGAAATGGGCTGGTCTAGGAAGTTAAGGGAGGAAGTGATAAAAGTTTCAGCAGCTGCCAGGACAGGGTTTAAGGAAACAGAAAATGTGAATTTCCACAACTGTAGAAGGTAGGCTCCTGAGTCTCCCTGTTATTGGTCCAAAGTCTTAACTACTACACCACAGAACAAAATTGGGACTTGTCCATATATATTCTCATTAATCCAAGTCATGATTTGTAGCTTCTAAGCAGTCTGTCTTGGACTGGCTGTTCAATGGTAAGCGAGCCCTGCAGGGAGACAAACTTTAAAACCCTGATTGGGTATATTGTCATTAATCCAGGTCATGATTTGTAGCTTCTAAGCAGTCTTCTTGGCCTGGCTGTGCAATGGTAAGTGAGCCCTGCAGGGAGTAAATCTTTAAAACCCTGACTGCTCAGCAAGATATGGCAAGAGAACAGCCAGTTTTATTTCCCTCTCCCAGGTATTGTTTAAACGAAAAACAAAACAAAACATAAATACCCCCTAAAGCTTTTGCAGACGGTTAGAAAAACAGAAGGGAAGCTACAGTGTGCCCACTTCAAAAACACGGTCCCATCTGCAGATGTCAGGGCTTGTATGATTTCTAACCATGGAAAGTTGGGTGCCCTTTTTAAAATAAATGTAAACTCTCCCTTGCAATGCACATTTAACATACGTGAGAAACAAGCATAATGCTTATTTATAATGTACATTCGATTGCAATAAAAAGTAATTACTAACAGCAAGAGTCCGTTTGGTGTCGGGGTTAGGGTGCCAGGCTAGAAAGCTGCGTTCTAGTCCTGCCTTAGGCACAAAGCCAGCTGGGTGACCTCGAGGCAGTCACTCTCTCTCAGCCCTAGGAAGGAGGCAATGGCCAACCACTTCTAAAATATTGCTAAGAAAACTTCAGGCAGTTGCTAGGAGTCAACATTGACTCAAAGGCATACACACACAAAAAGACTTACTGTTACACAAAATGAGCAAAATCAATCCATATTTACAATCAAACGAAAAGGTGCAGTGAAAACAAAGCATAAGCTGACCTACTATTTAACTTTACTCATGCAATTTACATTAAAATAGTCCTCCTGCTACGAACATGACCCTTTTAAATGTCTAGTTTGGCCTAGTGGTTAGACACCAGGCTAGAAAGAGGGAGATCATCAATTTTAGTCCCATCTTAGCCATGAAAGCCAGATTAACTATTTATCTCTTGTTTATAATAAATTTCTCCTTCCTGTAACTATTTCTTGCTTCTCAAAATAAGCTCTCTGGTCCACATGGAGGCATCATCTGGGAATGCAACAGCAGATTCAAAAGAGAGAGATTTGCTGGAACTGAGACAGTTCTTCAAACTGGCACATTAATTGCATTCACACAATTAATGTTACAACAGGAGATGTTGTGCAGATGCCATGTAGATGCCTGAAGGCAATGATGCATTCAAAACAATAAACTGAAACCGATTTGTATGGACCAAACTTTTTATGAAGAGTGGGCTCCTGATTTAGGGATCAGAGAAATGGTTTGGTCTGTTCTTCCTCTGAGCAGTTTAGAAATCCACCTGGATTCAAAGCTTTCATCAGAGGTACAAGTGGCTTCAGCAGCAAAGACAAAAACTATACTCAGTTTTAGCTGATCCATCAGCTAAAACTTCCTCTGGGTTGAGATAGCCACAATTCAAGTATGTTTGCCATTACATCCTTGTGAGTTCACACTCTCCTAAATACTGCAGACACATACTACTACAGTAGCTATATTTTACTGTCAGTTTCTACTGCATTTTGTCATTGTCAATAGTTTTTAGCAGATGACTTCCTGAAATTCCTTTGCTTTCTTCAGCCATTCCCCTTGAATGGGAAGAGTCTAAAATGGGAGGATAATTTGATCTACAACAGATTTCCTAATTTCTGGGAATTGTACGTCCTGAATTTGTGACCACTGGTAAGGTCTTGAACTTGCCCTTGACAATTTTAAGGGAGACAAGATACTGCATACTGAAGCAATAAAGGCCAGGACTTTCAATTCTACCTCACAATTATAAAAGGGAATAATTAAGAACTGGGGGGACCCAGGAAACAACTTTTAAAACTCATTTTTGTCAGCGGTATGTGAAGTTTGACAAGTGGCACCAGAATTCCAGACTTTTTCATTACTTTTGCCTCTTTTATTTCTTTCCTCCAAGCTGTCACTGAAGCTAAAAAAAAGGTTAGAACTAAGCCTATTTTTCCACATTTGGCACTACCTCGTATCATCTTCCCCAGTCAAACATGGTTTCTTTAAAAAATAGCAGGAAACATTTATTAATATGATCTGAACAAATAACCATTCTGTAGATTTCTTTCTTTCTTTCTTTTGCATGGTGCTAAATCAAATATTTGTTTACTTCTTTATACAAGTTCCATGGTACTTAATTTCAACTTTTTTGTCCAGATCTTAGAAAGTGGATAAAAAATACAGCATAGTTTTTAAACCTTTCTTGTAATTTGTAATATAATTTGCAACTTTTGTGCAGCATCTTATCTGAGATACTAGCTGGAACTGCTCTCAATTTATTCACAGCAATCCCACACCGTCCTGACGTTTGCCTGGAGCACTGCATTTTCTTTTGCACAGTTCTTTAACCGGCTG
>JANHZU010010692.1:254946-273050 GCA_032468055.1 Acrochordus granulatus | reverse complement strand
ACATTCACAAATCTGTTAATATTTTTTTCAAAAGATATGCTGTTTTTGAACACATTCTCCCCAAATGTATGTTTTTTGCTTATTTGTGAACAGGAAAATGATGGCTTCTTAGCAGACTCCATCATTTATTGCTGACTATGTTGAACTGTAGTAGCAACTGATGGCAGATTACTTTTTCTGATATCTGTCTATATCTAGGGAATGCCAAAACATTGCAGTCACACTGAACCAATCTGCACATAAATATGTGGGATTTTTTTTTAGATCATTCAATTGTGAAAATTTATGTCCAGGGTGTGAGGGGTGAATAGCCACATGTTAGTGACATGAGAAATGAGCAAATAAAAAGAATTCCTAAAGTTCTCTGTGCTCTGACAGACAAGAAGTAAACTTTCTATATATTTAAAAATAAGATTAAAAATGGAAGAAAACAATCAAAATATCAACGTGGGTCAAATAGCCTTGCTTCTTACCTTCATCAGAAGGTTTTTTTCTCTCTGTTCAACTGTGCTCCATATTTTGGTAACCTGATGGATTTCAGAGTTCAAATATTTATTCTGAGTCTTGTATGCTTCAAGATCATCCTGAGAAAAAGACATGAAAAGGCATTTAAAATAACTCTTATCCTGAAATGCTCATGCAATTAGACATGTATCGGTGGACACTGGGAAGAAAGGAAGAAATGAAGGAAAGATCAGGCTCTTTATAGTGACCCTTCTATGGTTTCACAAACTGATCAAGAATACTGTTTCCTAAAATGTAACATAAGTCTTCATTCTCCTAATGTCTTTGAGACTTTGATAAATGTTACAGTCACACAGTTAAACAGAGCACTGACTTACAGTATTAATGTAATTAGCCATGGGAACTAAGCCCCATACAGTTGAGGACTCAAGACAAATTCACGTTTAAAACCTTCTCTGGTTTAAAATCAATCAAAAAGGAATGCCAACTCCTGCAGAGTCCATCACATCTTTTATGTGTACTGCTGCTGATTATTTATATTTTTTTCTCTCTTTTAATTATTTTAACATTTTTATCATCTTAATAATGTAATGTTTTAAAGTTTCTTTTTTGTTCTCCTATTTGCATGCTAGATTTTTAAGTTTTGAGCTGTTGTGAGAATGAATGGCATAAAAAAATTCTAAACAAATTTTGACATGTGAATCTTCACTAGTTACTTATAGTGATTAAGCCAAAGGTTTATCAGCTCATTTAAAATGCTGCATAAGACTTCTTTCAACAGAGGCTATGGTGCAGGTAGTCCTCGTTTACTGACTGCAATAGGGGCTGGCAGCTCCACTGCTAAGTGAAGCAGTAAGGTCATTAAGCAAATGTCACATGACCACACTGACTTATATCACTTCTGTTAGTTTTGGCTTCAGTTGTTAAGCGAATCACTGCAGGTCATTTTGTGTGATGTCACATGACCACAACTTGCAACTTTCTGTAAGCTTCCCCACTGATTACATGTTGGAAACCAGCTGTGAAGGTCACAAGTGGCAACTATGTGACCTCAGAATGTGATGACCATTATAAATGGAAGCCGATTTTCAAGCACTTGTATTGTAATTGTGTAACCATGGCGATGCTGCAGCAAGACTGGTCCTTGTTCAGCACTGTAGTAACTTCAAACAGCTGCTGAATAATTGGTCAGTAAGTGAGGACTATGCACAGACACACATTTAAAAGACAGAAGCAACTGAAGTTAAAAGAAGAAATTATGAGCCAACTGATTTTCTCAGCTTATTGCAAAAGAAAAACTTCTCTTCTCCTGTGTATTTCAGATATAAAAGGGTTTCTATTTGTACCTTCAACCAGAGAGAAACAGAATGGTCCAAGGGAAGCTTCAAAATTTAGTAAAGAAAGTGAGAGACATGGAAGCAGATTACAGTGCTTTTTCTTTCATCTCAGTCTCATAAGTGAGCGTCTTCCATGACACACTCCCTAAATCAAGGCTATATACTGCCCATGCTAACAAATATATCAAAGTTAAATGTGCATGAATAAGCCCGTAATTAATGCAAATTGTGGACTTATCACAACTGTGCCACTTGCATGAATCTTACAAAGATCATTGTGCCATTTTCAATTACATGGATTATTTTAATGCAAATAACTATCCTAATTTACATAAATTTATTCTAGATTTTCTATTTATAGAGAAGAGCCAAAAACTACAAAGAACATAAGATTTTTATTGTTAGGCCAGGTATCTACCGAACTGCATCTCTGGTTTCCAAAAATTAGGAGGTATTGTCCACCCATTTTAAGCATGTTTTCTCTAGTGTAATTGCTTCAAATCTATTATAAAATAAATATGAATCAATTAATAGAGTGAATTTGTTGCCCAATATTATATATCTTGTGCTATTTTTAGACGTTTCTACAAATATATGTAATGCACAAGCATGCCATTGACAAAACAAGAAGTCTGAAATTATGAAAGGCTATACAGCCAAGATGCAACAATACTGTACTGAATATACTATTTGAGTCTACTTGTGGCTTCCTCTCAGAGTACCTTTAAATGTTCAATCTTTTCCTGCTGCTTGTACAAGGTTTCAGTCATGATGTTGTCTGCCTCAGTAACAGAATCATGCATCTGTCTAGTGAGCTGCTCTGTCAGCTTGAGGATGACTTGTTGCTTGGCTTCATTTTTTTCCATCAAGAGCAGCACATGTTCTCTCAATTCCTTGATATGTTCCTCCTTCAAAGCAGCCTCCTGCTCCAGTTCTTTCTTTTCCATCTCCAGCACTTGAACCTGTTTGTTCAGCTCAGCAATCTGCCTCACTTTGTGGCGCACTAATTCCAGCCTGCCTTCTTCTGTCACTGTGACCAGATACTTGCAGGACTCTCGTTTCTCTTGCTGCGCTGCCTCCAGAGCTTTGTGGAGCAGTTTAACCAGTTCCTGTGGGAGGGAAAAAAATAAAAGGACAAATCTATCCATGACTAATAAACCATGGAAGCAGCCTACCGCTACATAACTAGGAGTCCAGGAGCAATAATGGGAAAGAAAGAATCCCTTGATTTTCCACTTAGGGCTTCTTACATGCCTCTGGTGGCCCACTGTATGAGATAAAGGGCTTGCTACTTAAGCCTGGGCCAAATTCAGCAGGCTACTGTTAAGTTCTCTTTTTCCTCATGAAAACACAACTCTCTCATTATTTTGTAGTTTAACCCTTACAAATGTTTTTTTTAAATACAGAAAGAGGAACAGAGATATAAAAGCTGTAATTCAAGACCCCCACGCTTGTGGGGCTAGAGCACATCTGGAATTTTGACAGCATGTTTTTAGCACTCTGAAGGAAATGGCTGAAGTGATGGGCAGGGACAATAATAATCATTCAATGGGAAATGGATGCAATTGTTTCCTAGCACCTCCTCTAGCCTCCTAGAACACCCTCTATTACCATTTTTTTTTCTGGGCAATTGGGTGGATGCCTAAGCAAAGCATTGAAGCCTGCAGAAGCCAACATTTTGTTTTCTAAAATGCCTCTGAGTCAATTTTGAGCCCATGCCACAGATATTCCTGGAAATAAATGATACATTTGAAGCTGATGTTTTGCAGCATGCTATCTTCCTTTTTTTTCCTGAATTAAAATAATATTAAAACAAATCAAATGTAACAGTCTTGCAGAGGTAGTATGTATACTTGAACATACAGATGGATGAAATTCATAGCTGTCCCACAGACTCTCATCAAAAATGAGGTGGAAAAAATATGATGGCAGATTTGCCTTCCAAAGAACTTGGCCAAGTTGAAATGTTTTTCTATTCCTCCTTTCTTCAAAGAAGGGAAACTGACATAGGCAAATTGATATAAAACAGCAGAGTAGCATATGTGCCATGCTGTGAGAAGAAGATGAAAGAAGAAAGGATATTGGCAAGATCTCCATGGGATTTTGAGCATAATCCAGCCACAATGATCACTAGGGTGATGTAATGCCTTTCGTCCTTGTTATTATTTTGGCATAGCAATGGTTGAATTATTCTAAAAAACACTACAAATCTTTAGTGGCCAGAAGCCTACCTCCAACAATTTTAGGATTTTAGATTATTGTGTCAAGAGATAATACATCTGACTTGGTTATTTATTACAGGTCAACACAATACAGATTGAACTTTCCTGTTACCTTGAATCATCTCAGCACAATACAGCTGATTCATACATTCCCTGCAGCCACTGGGCTTGTGATGTTCATATGATCTGCTCCAGAGAGTCTCTTTGAAGTGACTTGCTGTTACATTAAATGACAACTCTTAGAAAATCTATCACAAATGTTGGGAATGTCCCCTTTTTGTCATACAAACAGCTCTTTGTGTAATCCCCTGAAAGCAACAATGTTATTCCTGATTCAGTTTTGCAGATTTCAAAGTCACTGCTCACTTTATCAAAAACAAATGTTGATTTCAGAAACCAATAACTCAGCTGACTAAACAAACCAACTTGGATCTCAGTTTTGATTCTATAGAGAAGTTTTCCCAACCTAAGAGAAACATCTGGCTTATGACTTCCAAAACACTCATCTTGACTAGCACTTCTAATTATTCTAATTCTAAGAGGCTGGAAAAAGCTATAGTAAAGAAAAATGTATTTTGGTAGCTCAGGGGAAAAACAGCGTAATGAAAAACAAGCTGCACTGATCTTTTTGAATGCAGAGAAAGCTTTTGACAATAAAGTTTTAGAAAATAAAAATTTTGGAATTTTATAAAATGGGTAAAATTGATTTATGCTATACAGAAAGCACATACATTGTGAATGGAGATTTCACAAAACTGTGTGAGATACAAAAAGGAACAAGACAAGATTGCCCCTTGTCCCATAGCCTGTTTATATTGGTTCTTAAACAGAGAGGATGAGACAATTGTAGCAAAAAATGTTTTAAAAAAGTCTTATAAGAGCTTTTGCAGATTACTTGGTTTTGGAAGATCTTTTAAAGGGAACTGAAACATTATCGGGTAAATTAAAATAATTAGGTGCATTACTAGGTTTTAAGATTAATAAACAGAAGATAAAGATATTAACAAAAATATGAAAATGCAAGATCAAACAGAACTGATGAATAAAATAGGTTTTAAAATTGAAAATAAAGCAAAATATTTGGGTATCACTTTGACAAATATGAATTGTACAGTATTTCAAAATAATTATCTTAAGACGTGGAATGAATGCTATGTTGACATAGCATGAGTTGTCAAAACTCATGCTATGTCCCATTTTCATGGGAAAATACATTTGTCATTGTTGGGAAGAATGTCTGTGATTAAGATGTTTTACCTGGAATGTTATTTGTTTCACACAATACCGAAATTAGTTTTGACAACTCATGCACCATTTAAGCAATGTCAGAAAGATAGATCTAAATTTATGTGGCAAGGGGAAAAAACTACAAGTTAAATATTAAGTATTACAAGGTACAAAAAGAAGAAGAGGCTTGGATTTATCTTGTTTGAAATTATACTTTGCTGCTTGTTGTTTAGTTTAGATGAAAGAGTAGGTGCTGCTGAGAGATAGAAAGCTTTTGGAATTAGAAGAACATGAAATGAGACTTGAGTGGCATGGATATTTGTAGTATGATAAAGCTAAGGTTAATGTAGATTTAAAAAAACATTATGTCAGATATGCCATATTAAAAACATGGAATAGATACAAATCCAGGTGAGCCCAAACATGCTTTTATAGCTCTTACCACAAGAAGCACTTTATTTATTTATATCTTGCCTTTATTATTTTTACAAATAACTCAAGGTAGTGAACATATTTAATATACCTTCCTCCTCCTATTTTCCCCACAACAACCACCCTATGAGGTGAGTTGGGCTGAGAGAGAGTGACTTGCCCAAGGTCACCCAGCTGGCTTTCATTGCTAAAATTTAATGGCAATAAATGATAAGCAAAAATAAATGGTTAACTTATTGTGAAATATTAGAAGTCTTTCAAGGGAAATGTAAAGAAAATGAAGAGATGATCTAGTAATAGAGAGATATACTTGTCAATGATTTTGTTATACAAAATTATTACACAGGTTTAAAGTAGATAAAAGGATGTATGTTTTTGAACATTGTAAGGCTGAATTTGAAGAATTGGGTACAAATGATTTACTAAAATGTATAAAATGTTATGAAAATATGAAACAGAAGAACAAGTGGAAGAATGTATGATAAAGTAAATGGAGTGATGAGAAAATATGTGGTTGAAAGGACTGATATTTTATTATAATCCTAACTTTAAAGAGAATGTTCATAAACCGATATATTATATGTTAACAGAGAAATTGTCTGAATATATAAAGGTATCTCAAAATTGTGCTGGAAACATGAACTATATGAACAACAACATCCTTGATGGATGTGTAAAAAACCCAGAACACTTTGAATACAAATGCATACAGTAATGCAGAGGATCTTGCAAGGTCAAGGTTTCTCTTGCCAGTTGTGGCCACCTCTAGTGGGTGGAGCTCATCTGAAGATCTTTCATAGCCAAAGAGCCACTATTGACCGAAGACACTTCCGTGGTCATGTGGCCAGCATGTCTATATGCCCAGGCGCACAGAATACTGTTATCTTCCGATCACATAGGTGGTACCTATTTATTATTTGTGCTTTACATGCTTTTGAATTGCTAGGTTGGCTAGAGGATGAGAGGATGCAGAGGATCTTAACAATTAATATACAACTGAAACCAGAAGCTTTTCTTTTGGGATAGATAGACAAACAGCTAGGAAAAAAGTCATGGAAGTCTGTTATACTGTAAATTACAACTGCAGCGAGACTGTTATAGGTGCAAAAATAGAAAGATTTTGCTGAAGAAGATAGAACTTGCTGAAATGGCTAAATTGACTTCCTTGATCAGACAATAGACAATATCCACATTTATTGCAGAGTGGAAGTTCCTTTTTTTGCTCCATTTCTCTTTTTTCTTTATCTTTTCCTTTCTATTAATTCTTGTTAGTTTTTATTTTCTGTTTAAAATCCTCAATAAAAATTATAAAATAAATCAACTTAAAAAGTTCCATTCCATTAAAACTACAGTATTTCTAAATCTTTATGGCTATACTGGGCAAATTATTTTCAGTCCAGTCCACTCTTTTGGAGAACATGGGGTGTGTGAAAGTAAGGTAAAATGAAAACGTCACAGTTATAGGGGTGTGTACAGAACTTGGTGGCAGAGTACTTGTTTTACATTTGCAAGACCCTCACTTCCTCAAACCAATTTCTGTCATCTCTTGTCTCAAGTCACAGGAATGAACAAAACAAAACAAAGCATTAGCCCAACAATGTGGAAAGCCATGGGGTAGATGGCTCCAGTTTCTTCCAGTTTAAAGCAGCATTTGGAGTTGTTCTGAGTGCTGCACAGAACCATCCTATACAGAAACATTTCTGAATCTGGAAAGGATCTGTATTTCTTTCAGATAAGGAGGACCCAAATTTTCAATCCACTTAAAAGTGCAGATGGTAGTAAACTCTACTGAATTTTCAGAGAAATTAGAGAAAAATTGATAAGATACTGAGAGCTACTATCATGCTAGAATTCAGCACCAAAAATTGAACCGTGCTGTATTTTTCTGAAAAGAAGATGAGGTTCCCCCCTTCCCCCAAATTGTGTGAATTGAAAAGGTCTTCTTTGTTCTCCAGAAACAGATGTTCTTGAAAACAAGGGAATGTTTCCTTAGATGCAGTCAAGAAGAGCACAACTCCTGGAAACATATAGATAACACCTGCCAGCAATGCATATTCCAGTTATCTCTTTGAAACCATCTATTCACCTTTTCCATTCTCACATAAGTCTTTATTTGTAGCAGAACTGATAGATTGGATCATCTTTTACTCATGGTATTCTTACTAGCCATCTCCAGATTTGCAGCTGAGTAATGTTCCCCCCTCATTCTTTTTAAGTAACTTTCACAGCTGTACATTAATCGGGAAATAGCCCCATTGCTTTATATATTCTAATATGTTTAGTCATTCCAATATCCTTCTTTTTCGTGATCTTGAATGTCACTGCCTCATTGTTACGATGAACCTCTACTTCTCCAGCAAACTATTCAAATAATTTGTTTACCATTTTCATTGCTCCAGAATAAATGGTAAAGTCACTAAGCTTGCTGCTTGACATTACCTTTTAATGTTTAATACTGTGTTAACCTGGGTTTGTCACCCATGGTTACATAGCGCGTTCGTCTAAATATTTATTTTCAATTAACAGAGATATTATTTGCATGCAATAAAAACTTGATTTTCATGAACGCAGTGCAGTGGGTTTTGAATGCAACAGGCAGAAATGTAGTTAACATTTCAGCTGCAAAATCTTGTTTTTTTCTGAAGCAGCACTGATGATTGAGATCATGGGCCTGATTACCTATTTGACATTATTACATCATATTTTTTCTATCATTTGTATCAATGTATGTCATTTGTATAATTAGACAAATGATGTAACCTGATGAAAACAGTGCAGTTATGTCAAGTGTGTAATCACACAAATGGCACAAATTATTTATTTAAGTTATTTGTATACTGTGAATATTTCTGAAAACATTAATCATGTAAATAATCCTGAAAAAAATAATCAGCTGTTTTGGCACACACATTTATAAACTATGTTCTGGCCTGATCTATATGGTTTAAAACCTTACTGTAGTCAAATGGACCACAACTGAGGTTGGGGCAGTGGAAAAGTTTCTGGAATTTTTTAAGGAGGATGGAGCAAACATACTAGCCCTGCCCTTTTCTTGTCAGCTTCCATGTATAAAGAATGAATGTCTGCAATGGGGAGCTTAGTCTATCCATAGAAGTTCTTCACCCAAATGAGGACATAACAAAATCAGGTTTCTCGGTTTGTGAAGTCTTCACAGATGGAATGGCTCTACACAAGGAAGGAAGAGAGAAGAATAGGGCTAGATTGCCAGTTGAACAATGCTAGAAGTTTTAGTAGCAGTAATAGCAGTAATTTTATTTCAGTGAGACTTCTAACAGAATTCGCAGATGTATCTTTTCTTCCATTTGCAGCCTATCCCTCCAAAGATTGCAGGAAGTAAGTTGGTCAAATGGATCCTTTCCAGGTATTAATCAGCCTATATATACTTAGCTACGAGTACTACTGAATTCAATAGGATTTACTTTAGAGTATTGTATGTACATAATCTGATTCTAGATTGGTAGTTGGTGTATGTGTAAGAGCGCAAAAGCGAGAGAGATAGTAGTTTGCATGTGAGATAATGATTTGTGTTCATATGTGTAAATGGGGATCAATTTATTTCAATAAATGGGGTGCCTTATTTTTATGTCAATGACTTAATTGGTATTCATTCATTCACACATGTATTTTTTTTTGTTATTTCTGGAGTAGGACTTTTGGTCAGTGTGCATATGTGTGTGACGGTGGAGGTCTGGGGATGCAGACTGAGAATCTTCCAGGATTATATTTTGAGGAATTGGTAATTCTAATGAATAAGGCAGGCAGTTGAGGTGTGTGTTTATAGCTATTTTTCTCTAACCTTTCTCTTTTGAGGGATCAACATAAATTTAAAATTGCCTTCATTTTGGAATAATGCATTAATGGCATGTTGGTACATACATTGATCCTCAACAAAAGAATGGTTAAAGGTAATATAAAAACTAAATACAAGTAGATAAATCATTAAAGATTTCCCCTGCCAATCATGGCTGACTCAAGGGAGAGGTGCTCATCTCTGTTTCCTAGTCAGAGTCAACATTTGTCCAAAGACGCTTCCTTGGTCATGTGGCTGGCATGACTATATGTTGAAGTGCACGGATACTGTTACCTTCCCACTAACATGGTACCTATTTATCTACTTGCATTTTTACATGCTTTCAAACTGCTAGGTTGGCAGGAGCTGGAGGAAGTAACGGGAACTCACCCTGTTACATGGCGCCTGGGTCTCGAACTTGGGCTGCCAACTTTCTGTCTGACAAACCCAGCATTTTAACTGCTTGGCCACTGTGCCCCCATAGTATATACTATCAAACATTAATATTAATTTTACACTAAAATTAATATAAATTCAATATTAATATTTCATACTGAATATTAAATGTTGATATTAATACAGTATTAAAAATGTACTGTGTTAAACCAGCATTAATACCTGCTAAAATGCTCTTATAGGATATGAGTGAACACACATACTATAGTTTGTAAATCATGATTTATTATTTACCACAATGTGTGAACCACAGCTTAAGTGTGAGACATGGTCCCTAATGAATGAATTCAATTTTTTTAAAGCAAAACTGTTAAAGCATTTAGCAACACTTTGCAGCATAAAGGATCAAATTGGAACTTATATCATAAGAATGCCTTCCTTTTCTTCCTTTATGAAATAATCAAAAGCAAGATGGGTTTTCAGCAAAAATACAGGAAATGTATCTCAATAGAAAATGTTGTCAGAAGAACTACAGAATGCAATATTTTACAAAGTTATGTCCTGTTTGAGCATGTATATAGAATCCAGCAATTTATTATCAGAACAAATCAACTCAGTCTGATATTCCAGGATTAAGGACTTCATAGAAGATGGCTTTTTATGATACAAAAATGATTTATGTATCGTTTTTATTGATTTTAAATGGGTCATTGTCAAACATCAGGAATCCTTGTAGAGTTGGTGATATATACATGAATATATAGCCTTAATCTATGACTTTAAATTATCTGGGAATTAAAAGGTTGTACACTATTCCAGCCAAAATGAGAGCTTTTTCCCTACTAGTCTGATTAAGACAAAGACAAGAACCTCATTTATTAGTGACTAGAAACCCCTTATGGATTTTTTTGCTGAAGAAAGAAAAAAAAATAACTCATGGTTTATGGGTTTAGAATGGAAAGAAATTGTGATGATAAAGTATAAATACATTTATAACTGCTGTTAAGAAGCTTGGAAACTGCTTCCTTATAACTTTTCTGCTTTCACTTTCTGTTTTCTTATTTTCTTTCTTGTCTGTTCACTATTTTTATTTTCTTTACTTCTCTAAAATTTGGTCATGTGGCCAGCAAGGAAGAAGGAGGGGTGCTGAGAATGGAATAGTTAGCAACGTTCTAAGCTGTGCTCAGCTCCCGTTCCTGTCTGGATGTGGTGGGGCCATTTTTTGGGGCCTTTTTTTCTTGTAGTCTGTAATAGAATTAGCTGGAAAGCTGTTCCGACATGAATTTGAGTCTGTCACTTTGGATCTAATCAAGCCGACAGGGTTGTTTATGAACACGATATTGACAGGACTTTGTAAGAAGGGAAGGATGAAAATCTGACTGTATCTTAATGGGGTGAAGGGCATTGCGAAAGAAAACACTGTTTCACAATAATTGTTTTGTGCTCCAGAAAACTATTTCCCCCTAAAAATATTGCATTCAAATGCATGTTCTATAGAAAAACTTAATATAATTTTTATGAAAGAAATGCTTAACAAGATATGAATACTACAAATGTTAGATATAATACAAAATAAAGAAAATAAAAATAGTGAATTATTCAGTTATGAATGCGTTTATAAAGATGAAACATAATTGCATATGAAAGGCAAAACACACACCACCTGGGCAATGGGCACAAAACCGATCATGAAATGGGCACTGTTTAAACTACTGTAAATTAACAAATAAACTGCTTAAAATACCTGGAGTAGTTTTTCATGGCTTGCAGAAATAACGTGCCACAAAACGTGTCTAAATCTGGATCAGGCCTGTTATCATGTAGGGCATGTCCAGAGTGTTCCTGCTGCCATAAAACCGTTCGGCAACGGCAGAGCTCCTGAATGGAGCACAGCTCGATATGAATGCTAACTTCCCAAAGGTTGGATCTGTTCATCCTTCAACTGACTCCAAGTATTCCTGCTAATGCTCTTTCTATGGAAAAAAGGACCCCTTAAAGTTGCACCCAGCACGTGGACCAACATCTTCTGAGTTAAATATACGGTTAGCCTCGTTTGTGCATTTAGCCTCATGCTCTTATCTTGAAATAGAAAAAGAGGCTAAAGGAGAAGCTGGATGACTCGGGCTCTTCTCCTCACATGTTAATCAGAACTGGTATAGGCCAAATTGCCTCCCTTCTTCTGGGATCTGTTAAAGACTTACCATCACTGCCCCCCTCTTTGATATCACTTCTGCACTCCACAAAATTTAAAAGAAATATTATTTATGTAATATATAAAGTATGCATACTATGAAGTAGAAATGACATTGTTTCTTTCATAGTAAAACTCAAACAACTTACAGCCTGGCTGATTAAATATATTTATCAATGAAAGATGCCAATTTTATTTGTTCGCTAAAATATGCCAATCCAAGGACTTTCTCCAAGATACTTTTCTGGTTTAGCTTTACCCTCCATTTGCCAACAACCTGCATTATTATTAAACTAGCTGGAATTGTACCAGGAAATAATTTCTAGCACAATATTGTCTGGTACATGGCTGGATACTTGATTTAAATGTTTTAATTGATCTGAACTGGATATATATTTCAAAGGAATACTTACCTTCTCAGATTTTAATTCCTCTGAAAGGATAAAAACTTGGTGCTGAAGAGAAGCTATTTTCTCCTGTTCTGCTCCTTCAACAAAATAATGAAAACCGCTGTATGCTTTTTTGGATTTTTGGAGTATTGATGGCTTTAGCCTCATTTTTGTGTCCTTCTGCATCTCTGCCAGGACTGAAATGAATATAAATGATACTGAATAACCTTTTTGCACTGGAATATCTCAGAATATAAATTAGTGGTTTGCAAAACATTAGTATCTGCTCTAGTTTTGGAAAGTCACAAGATTTATGACCAACCTACTGCATGTTTATCAGGAAGTACATTCCACTGCATTCAACGAAACTTATTTCCATTAATTTCAAATCAAAGTGAAGCCATAGTTAAATAAACCAAACAAAATCAACCTTTATTACAGTCAAAGAGAAACAAAGAGTATAAGGGAGGAGTATAGGGAATTTAAAAACATAAAAAATACAAATACAAAAATAAAATTTCATAAAAAACTAAAACTATATAAAAACAAAAATCTAAAAAGAGGGATAAAAGCAATAAATGGGCATTAAAATAATGGCAAATTAAATCCATCTAATTCAAATAATCAATACATCTAATACAAAACATTCTGTAATAATGGTTTAACTACTCATTAAAACTGATTTGTGGCACAGGTCATCTTCTAAAAAATTTAAAATGCTGCTGTGCAGAATGTGGCAATATTGTATGCTATAGCAGGGTTGGTATTGGACAGCAACTTGGAGGTAAAAAATTGTTCTGTGTGCTCTGGTATTTATGCAATACAGCAATACAGTAGTAGAGGCACTGGAGAAGTATATGTTTTGTTATTTCTACAAAGTTAAATAATTTGCATTAGATTTAACCCTGATATAAGTCCTGTTAGATTCAGCGGGATTTTAAATAATTTTAAGATAGTGTAATTATTTTTGTTCATGCCTCACAATTTCTTTTCCCTGATCTACTTCATAATACAGTAGCAAAATAATCATATATATATGTATATATATATATGTGTGTATGTATGTATGTATATATATGTATATGTGTGTGTGTGTGTGTATTATAATTTTTTATACATTATCATAATGCAAAGTAAGTACCTGTATCCTCAGTTTCTCCTCTTAGGTGCTCTTCATCAGTAGTATTTTCAAGGTTATCCTGAGTCCTCTCACAATAACTACTGTCTCTTTGATTCTGATGGCTGCCACATAGGTTATGCACTGTGTTTCTGAAAAAGGAGAATTGCACAGAAATGAACAGAAAAGCTAATGCTTACATCTTAATTCTAGATCTCACTACAAGGGCAAAGCATATCTGGCCATAGCATTTTAGAGATTATGTGGAAACTCATATGATGGAATGTACCTTCAACCTAAAACCCTAAATTCTCTGCAGGCAGAAAAGTAGCATTCACCAAAAAAAGTCCCAGTTCTCTTTGTTATACTGGGCTATTATAGGGCTACACATCTGGGCTGCAAAATCTAAGCAAGCCCCAGATGGCAACAAAGATATTGGCCACTAAAGTTGGGCAGAAAATGCCAAATCTTTGCAATCCATTTGTGGTCAACTAGACTTTTGCAATCCATTTGTGGTGCTCTAATGCACAGAAAATGTTTCATATTGTGAAACACTAAATCAGCATGAACTCCCACCTGGTGTGAACAGTTAAGATACTCAGCTGTCACAATAGTTAGAAACTGAGAGCCAGTTTGGTTTAGTGGTAAAACCACCAGGCTAGAAATCAGAACAGCATGAGTTCCAGTCCTGCCTTAGGCATGAAAGCGATCTGGGTGACTTTGGGCTTGTCACTCTCTCCCAGCCCATAATGTCAGGCTCAGGTGACAAGTTGGTCAGATAATTCCTGTGGCAACCAAGGGAGCAATACATGGGTTGATTTGAAAAAGGCAAACCCTACACTTGCAGGAAAATGCTAGGAAGAAAAAAATAATTACAAATGCCAGTTTGTCTAGCAAGGTAGCAACTATGGTTTGCTTGACTGAGATCAAAGAATAATAGAATTTGCAAGAGACCTAGGTGTTTTGTTTTCTCAACTTTTAGTTCCAGTGAACAGAAAGAAAAACTATAGTAACTGGTGGTTAGGTTTAGTTGTTTAGGCTTAAACGCTATGAAGAGCTGAAGAATTTAGCAAATAATTTTAAATCACTTCCTATTACTTACTCTTCTTTCCTTGACTGATAGATAAGAAGCAGAATTTAAAGCAGCTACTTTAAACCTTACTCAGCAATGTTTCTTATTTCTGAGATTGAAATCAGAAGCAAACATACACTTTTTCAAATGCAGCACATCTTTACAATCTAAAATATTAGGAAATACTTTCTACTCTTATTTATCTGCTTTTGTTAAATAAAAGTGTCATTAAATTGTACATGTACTCTGCAGAAACTCTGCTGTTGAACTATGGTATAAGCAAAGTCCAGATGAATCAAATATTAGAGGATGTTCTCCATTAAAATCTCCATGGCTAGTTTTGTGCAAGACAGCTGGTTTGGTGTAGTGGTTACAGCAACAGACTAGAAAGTGGGAGACTGAATTCTAGTCCGGCCTTAGGCATATAGATAGCTGGGAGATCTGGAGCCAGTCCCTCTCCCTCAGCCCTTTGAAGCAGGCAAGGGCAAACCACATCCAAAAACTCGCCATGAAAATTGCAGGAACTGGTTCAGCAGTTGCCAGGAGTCAAAAACTGACTTGAAGACAAAAAAAGTGTTATGCAATCATTTTACCCCATTACATCTATTAACAAAATAATTTAGTGGAAAATCTCTTGGCAGCTGACAGATATTTGATTGAGTAGTTCTTTTATTCAATTGTATGTTAAATTATAGAAGTTCACAGGTAGTCCTTGAGTTACAACTGTAATGGAGCCTACTGTCATGATTGTAACTTGTAATGGTGATAAAGCAGGTTGTTCACAAGATTTTACAACCTGTTTTGTAGCAATCATAAAGGGAACACCACAGTTGTAAAGTTACTGCTGTGATTAGACTTTGACACTTGTAAAATGACTGCTTAGGTTACTGAGCAAACCAATGATTTGCTGTGAGCCAGCTTTTCTGATAATCTGCTGATTTTTTGTTAACTGCTGATTTTTGGCAAAAATATCATAAAACATGATCACGTGATCATAAGCCAGTGCAAATGTGGCATGCTTGCTGAATCCCCAAAGTGTGGTCATGTGACTGCAGGGTGGCGAACAATGGCACTTTGAATCTGGATTGTAAACACCCCCAGGTAGCTCTGTTGTAACTTAAATTGAGGGTTACCTGTACTTCACAAATGGCAAACTATACATGTATTGTTTTATACTAGATGAGTGCTGAATCATATCTTATTTCATCTTACTCATACAATAGACAAAAATCTCTTGAAGTGCCTCAGACTTAATGGATCTCATTAGAATTAGCTCATGTGATTAGCAACAATCAGACATGATGTGAAAACTGAACAAAATCAAGGAAATCAGGATTTCTACTACTATACTGGAGTCATCTTGCAGTTAATTCTGCGCAAAAACAACCATTTATTAAGTGTTCAATTTAAAAATATTTCTAAGCTATTATTTTCTAAAAAGCAAGATAAATGTAAATATTCAGTTTTAAAATAAATGTTTAAATACTTGCTAGTGCAGTTAAGGCATCAGGATAGACCTGGGAGATTGCAAATTCTAGTTGTAGGCATAAAAACAGTTTGGATGGCCAGTTGTTCTCTTACAACCCTAGAAAGCAGACAAGGGCAATCTACTTCCAAAATATTGCCAAGAAAATTTCAGGACTTGACCAGGGAATTGCCAGAAATCAAAAATTGTCAATACCAGAAGTCTCTATCTAGGCAATGATAACAGAGGCACCAGAGTCTGTCCTCTCTCTCCCCACCCATGACTGACTCCTGTAGTAATAATAGCAGATGAAGCTATTGAAGATTGCAAAGGGAAGGCAACTGAGATTATTACTCTGCTATGGAATAGATGACTACAGCCTAAATCATACTATCTATAAATAAATAATCATGCTCTGCTTTCCTTTATTTTTTAAATTAAATGTGTTTATTTACAAATGCATGTTGTTTATTAATAAATATTAATAATTCATAGTTATACTTTAATTATTAATTTATTATTTATAATAATAATTGTCATCTTATGTATACATACAGAAATTACATGTTAAGAGCCAGTTTGGTATAGTGATTAAGGCACCAGACTAGAATCCAGAAGACCTTCTAGTCTCACCTTAGGCACAAAGCCAGTTGGGTGACCATGGGCCAGTCTCTCTCTCTCAGCTCTAGAAAAAGGGAGGCAAGGGCAAACCTCTTCCAAAAGTCTTGCTTGGACTTGTCTTGGCAGTCACCAGTCATCAAGAAACACTCCCCCTGCCCAAAAAGAATCACTTCCCATGTATATATGTACAAGAGAAGACCAGTGCCTATTTCAAGCACTGCTTTGAAACCCAATAGATGTGGAGGATTCAGTCATCTCTGACAATTGGCCAAGCTGGATGTGCTGAAGGGAATTTTATTCACAACTTCCAAAGAGCATCAAGTTGAAGGTGAACATTTTACATATCTGATCAGACTGGCTTTTGTTGTTGTAAACTGATAGCACACAAGATCATTTACTTGTACCTGAGATGTCAATAAATTAATATGGTTAGTTTGCTGCAAAATATTTAGCCTGGTTACTTTTCTGGAATGTAAATAGTTGAAATACTTACTGTATTTCAATCCAAGGATGCTTGAGGGATATGTTCTGAAGAGCAATAGAAGTCGGTGGTAGAAAAGCTGCCTTTATTCCAACTACATCCGTAGGAGTTTTCACAAGGGGTAAAAAATCCTGTTCTGCCTCAGCTACAAAAATAGAGATACAGCTTCATAACTGGCAGTCAGGCATGCTAAATCTACAAATCATATGGCACAACTACATCTCACAAAGCATTACAGTACTCAACTGCCTTTTGTGGTATCACTGCCCTCTGCTTTGTAATCACTTTTCCTTCAACCCTTTCTAGAAAGGCATTGGGGGAAGGGAGAATCCTGCCACTGATCTTTATTCTACAAAAGAACAGACTGAGTACAATTCAGTATTTTAAGAAGGTAAAGATCTTAGGCTGTCTTAACTTCCTACTTCAAAAGGAAAGAAACAGCATAATCTGCAACTTACTTAAGAACCTCTAAAAATATGGTTCTTGGCCATCTAGAATTAACTTGCATTTTTCTTTCCTCTGTTGACAAAATGGCCTACTACAGCTGGGCAACCTATGCTCAGCCTTTGCTGGATGACAAACAGGATACACCCATTCCTCTGTTACTTTGCCCCAACAGCTGAAATACAGAAATTCTCTTTCCATTCTGTTGATTACACTGAAATCCTCATATCCCACAAAATGGAGCCTAACAGCTAAGAACAGTAATTCAAATCATTTGAAGTTTAACAAAATACAGCATAAGACCGAAGGAATATAAAATAGAAGAGACCAGCAAGCTGGTCAATCAATGATCAAAACTTCGTAAATTCAAGGTTTATTATAACACATACAGTGGGGCAAAAAAGTATTTAGTCAGCCACCAATTGTGCAAGTTC